>MU863649.1:131756-274940 GCA_033575675.1 Parathielavia hyrcaniae | reverse complement strand
AACAACAACAACAACAACAACAACAACAACAACAACAACAACAACAACAACAACAACAACAACAACAACAACAACAACAACAACAACAACAACAAAACCCACATCCATCCGCAATGGCATCCCCCATCTCCAACTGCTGCGGCGGCAAGAACGACGCAGAGTGCGTCTGCGGTAAGTCGACTCATCCTCATCAGCAGCCCACAAACCAAGTTCAAATTACCTTTTTAGAACTCCAGAGCAAGCGAAGCTAACTTCTCGCCCACACACACAGCCCAGCAAGCCACCTGCTCGTGCGGCCAGCAGTCGGCGCTGGAGTGCAACTGCGACAAGGCCGGCTCCGAGAACTCGACCGACGGCGCCCGCTGCTCGTGCCGCGCCCGCCCCGAGGGCCACTGCAACTGTGCGCGCGCCGAGGCCGAGAACAACCTCCGCAAAGCCATGGCCGCGGTCGGGGCCGGGGTGTGTGGTGGTGAGGGGTGCGAATGCGGGTGCCGCGAGTCTGGTGAGTTCTCTCTTTTTTCTTGTTTTACCTCCTCTTCCGGTTGATTTATGAGAATGTCGAGTGTGTTGAGATTATGGATGAGACGCAGCGGCTAATGAGGGTGAACATAGGGGTGTGCAACTGCTCCACGGAGTCGGAGGACGGCTACAACCCGTCTGATAACGAGATTGACTTCACGACCAAGGCTTGACTGAGCCCGTTGGCTGTGTCTGGGGACTGGGGCGGAGTTTTTCAGGGAATGCGTGGATAGGTATTGGGTCTGGCGGGACGGTTGGTGTTGCGGCGTTGCTGGGGTTGACAGCCGGACGGTATTCTAGACTTGATACGCATAATGGCGACTGGCGTCGGCGAAAATCTTCAGGTGGGAGCTGTGTCCTTAACCCTGATGAATCGTCCTAGTTTTCCTGGAAGATGCCATGTGAAGAGAGCCATGCAAATAGAAGGAACTTGGAAAAGATGGCGGGGCCCATGGTGACAGGCTGAGTGCCACGCAACGAAAAGAATTCGGCGGAGATTGATTGAACACGGCTCTACGTCATCCAACTGTCCTGCTGCCTTAGTATTTAAGCTTCAGGATGGCGAGGGTGCAGAGAGAAGAATAGAAGAGAAAAGAGGAGAGCTTCCATTGGGTCAAGTTTTCGAAGATCGGTCTATTGATGTTGAGAGATTTGTCTCGTGCGGAAAAGGAGGTAACGTTATCCGTAAATTCGACAAGTTCTTTGTTTGCAGGCGTCTCTTCCTTTTGTGGCGCAGTGACGAGCTGCAGCTAAATCCGGAACCAACCCGTCACCGCCCGGCAGAAACTTAGAGTTTGGGGTCCAGCAGGGGTAGTGGGTACTTGCGGCGGATCCGATGAGCTCATTGAACGGCGAGTTATCGAGTCCACAATAAGGTAGTAAAGTCAAGTCTAGTGTTGACAATATCGCATCAATTTCATAATACGCGATTCCCAGTTGTTTGATATCCATATCGGGAAAGCTGCAGATCCTCGGACACCTCCACGAAGTAGCACGGAGACTTGGCATTGTGTCTTGAGCAAAGAAATCGAATCGCCGGATGCAGCTAAAGTGGACCCCTGCTGCCAATCGATTTGAGCGCTGCGCTGATGCCCCAAGCCAAAACAAAAACTTGATCGGAACCCAAAATCAGTCGCGCCTCTCCGAGTCAAAATTCCTCGACTCTTCAACTCGCGCCTCAAGACCGGTGAACCAACACAACACTGCATCTTTGTACAAGGAGCAGCAACTCATCACTTTGTTTGCATTCCCGACTTGTGCATCGCGTCTTCGCCTCGAGGAATCTCCGTCTCTTTTGCACACATTGCATCGTGCCAACCCTCACATTCCAGTGCATCGAACCGCATCCGCGATGCCTCCCAAGAGAGCTGCCGCTACGGCGGGCGAGGCTGCTCGGGCCGTGAAGAAAACCAGAACCGCTGTAGCGACCAAGAAGACAGCTGCCGCCAGCAAGGTTGAGGCACCCAAGAAGGCTGCGCCGGCGAAAAAAGACGCGCCAGCCAAGAAGACACCCGCTGCGAAGAAAGCTGCGGCCCCTGCCAAGAAGCCTGCGGTCAAGAAAGCTTCCGCACAGCCTGGAAAGAAGGGTTCCAAGACTACCGAGGAATCGGACAAGGAGAACCAAGACGCCGTCCCCCAGACCAATGGTGTGAAGCGCACGCGCGACGATGAAGAGGCCGGCGAGGTCGAGGCCGATGACCAGTCGCGCACCAAGCGAGCAAAGAAGGACGAAACCCCGGCCGCAGCTGCGCCAAAGCCGAAAAAAGTCGCTGCTCCGAAGCCCGCAGTGAAGCGCGTCGCGCGTGAGCTCAAGACCATCAACGAGCCGCCTACACAGGTTATGGACATCTTCGTCTTTGGTGAGGGCTCCGCGGGCGAGCTCGGGTTGGGCAGCGTCCGCGTCGACGGCAAGAAGCCCATCGATGTCAAGCGGCCGCGTCTGAACCACAACCTCAAGGGCGTCGTGCAGGTTGCTTGCGGCGGCATGCACGTTGCCGTCCTGACCAAGGACAACAAGATCCTGACGTGGGGCGTCAACGACCAAGGCGCGCTCGGTCGCGACACCACCTGGTCCGGCGGTCTGAGAAACGTTGAGGACGAGGATGACTCCGATTCCGACGATGACGACGACACCGGAATGAATCCCAAGGAGAGCACGCCTGCCGAGGTCGACACATCCGACGTCCCAGACGACGTCAAGTGGGTGCAGGTTGTGGCGAGCGACAGTGCGACTTTTGCCTTGACCACGACTGGTCAGGTTTGGGGATGGGGCACATTTAGAGTAAGCTTTTTTTGAGAGCGGCCTTCCGAACTTGCGCGTGCTAACAACCGTTCCGCAGAGCAATGAGGGCATCCTTGGTTTCAGCAGGAGAGTCTTGGTCCAGCGCACTCCCACCCTCGTCCCCGAGCTCTCCAAGATCAAGCAGCTCGCCGCAGGCCTGAACCACGTCCTCGCGCTCGACGAAAAGAACAAGATCTACGCGTGGGGCGCGGGTCAGCAAGCCCAGCTCGCCCGCCGGCTGCTGGAGCGCGATGACCACGCGGCCCTGTACCCGACCGGCATCGGGGCGCTCCCCGGCCGCGCCAAAGCGGCCAAGCTCGCCTGCGGCTCGTATCACTCCTTCGTCGTCGACAGCAGCGCGCGCGTCATGGGCTGGGGCCTGAACAACTACGCCGAGCTCGGCGTCGAGGACGAGGCTGGCCAGGACGGCGGCTTCGTCATGCGCCCCCAGCTCATCAAGTCGCTCGCGCCGTACCAGATTGCCGACATTGCGGGCGGCGAGCACCATTCGCTTGCGTGCACGGCCAAGGGCGAGCTGCTCACGTGGGGCCGCATCGACGGGCACCAGGTCGGCCAGCCGGCGGGGTCTTTCTCCGAGGACAACACCATCTGGGACGAGCGCAACAAGCCGCGCATCCTGGTCGTGCCCACCATCGTGCCCGACATCCAGGACGTGGTGGCCGTCGCCGCGGGGACGGACCACTCGTTCGCCATCACGCGCGACGGCAAGGTCTACTCGTGGGGGTTCTCGGCCAACTACCAGACGGGGCAGGGCACCACGGAGGATATTGAGGCGCCGACCCGCATCGAGAATACGGCGATTCGCAACAGGCGGATTGTGTTTGCTGGGGCCGGCGGGCAGTATGGGATTGTTGGGGCGCTGCCGGAAGGGGATGAGATGGATACTTCCTAGACTGAATGGATGGATACTTGGGCGGCTGGCATGTGAGGAACACGGTGGGGAGGGAGTTGGAGTAGGGTATGCTTACCCCGGGGTCGATGTTCTCTCGTGTTCCCCTCGACCCCCGGGCTTGGGTGGTGGTGATTGGCATGGATGGTTGATTGGAGGTTGGAGATGATGCGGTGGTTGCTCGTCTTGAATGCCCGGGAGGTGGTCTTTACTCAAGGCCGGGGCTGTTTTTTATTATTATAATGGGCTTGGTCTTTTCGGATACTTGCTTGCCTTTGCTCAGTTTTGTTATATGGACTGAATGGGCTGCTCTCTTCATCTCTAGTCTGGGCGGTCTGCTTTCATCTAGCGCGTTCTGTCTGTATACTAGAGGCCTTCCGTGCTTTTGGTTTTGTTTGCATTTGGGGGATGGCTGCTTTGCCTGGCGCATGGATGGCATCGTGTGGCTTCTGAGATAGTAATGGGCATCAAGTACGCTTGGTCACATTTCCAGGTAACAGTGATGCATGAACAGTTACCACCCGGGCATGGTTCGTGGGGAATGGTTTGTTGAAGTTAGCCCGGAGGTTCTGCCGATTGTCAATGGTAGGCAAGGTTTCTATTCCTCCAACGTCACCATCCGGGATATCACAGTACCTATCCATTTTGTGTGTCTGGCTAAGAACTGTACAATGGCAGTCCACTTCCCATCCCAACCTCCTCCCCCCCTTGCGCCATCCATCCCATCCCATCCCCCATCCCACCATCTCCCCCCTTTTGTCTTTTTCTTTCCACGCCTCACAACCCCCCCGACGCCCCCGCCGCCACCTTGACAAACGACCCGCTCCCGCGACTGCTAAACACGGCGATGATGCCGAACCCGACATAAAACAGCGCCAGCGGGTACGCGACCAGGGCGCGCATGCCGCGCATGCCGCCGACGGCGCAAAAGATGCCGCTCGCGCTCCACGTGCACCACATGATGGCCGCCGTGCTCAGCGTGATGCCCACGGGCTTGTCCATGGGCATGAAGATGCCCACCAGGCTGGTCGCCACCAGCGGGAGCAGGCAGTACCCGAGCACCGAGGCCGAGCGGGCAAAGGTCAGGCCGCTCGCGGAGCCGGCGGCCACCGCGGAGCTCGACAGGGAGGAGGAGGAGGTCGGGTCGGCGGCGCCGGGGTGGGTTGAGGGGGGCACGCCTGGGTAGGAAGGGGTGGCGGAGCCGGGGCCGGGGTCGGTGGGCGAGGAGGGCGCCATGAGCGAGAGGATGCCGTGGAGGAGGAGGGAGCCGACGACGGCGAGGCCGTAGATGTAGCCGAAGTGCACGCGGCCCGAGAGGAGGAGGAAGGTGCCGTAGAGGAGGAAGGAGAGTAGGGGGCCTGCGAGGTCGCTGTCGTCCATGAGGTGCTGGTCGATGCGGCTGAAGGGGTTGAGCACGGCGAGGGTCTGGAGAACAAGGGTTGTTAGTATCTGAGCATGAGCTATGCGGGGGTGGTAGGGGGGTAGTGTGGATGGCGGACCTTGGCGCGGATGTGCGAGATGTTGACGCCGAGCTCTTCTAGCAACGGCGGCTCGCCGGGGTAGCCCTCTGTTGAGAAGGCGGCCAGCCAGCCTGTCCGAAGGCCGCCCTGCTCGCCCATGCGTCCCGACACGTCCGCTGGGTCGCTGAAGCCGGAATTGAACGAGGCGGATGCGCCGTAAGCTCCTGAGGAGGGCCCGCCGTAGCCGTAGGATGCTTGTGATGGGGTCGCATGGCCGGATACTGGTTGGGCGTAGTTGGACGAGTAGAACTGGAGATTTTGGGCACCCGCGGGTGTGTAGCCCTGGTTCGGTGGCACGCCGTAGTATTGTGACATTGTGAGAAGGACGGGAGGAAATCGGGATCAATATCGAAGTGGCCGACACTGCGGTCGACGGGTCGCTTGCCAGCCTGGAGGAGCTGTCTGTGGTCTTCACGGTAGAATTGTGGTTGAAAAGTAAGGGAAATGTCTGAGAAAGGAGACGCGCGTGTGGTCCCGGGCAGGCAACTTTTGGGCCGGCAACTTGGTTGCTTCGTTTGTTGAAGTTGCGATCTTGCTTCCACAAACGGAGTGCGCAGCTGTCAGAAGCTCAGCGCCATTCAAGGCAGCCAGATCGCTGGCAGGTGTCAACTGCTGCTGCTTCGGATGCCAAGCAGATCAGCCAGCTGGCAGCTCCTGTCCCGCATGGGTCCCCGGCAATCGGCGGCGCAGGACCGGTTTGGCCGACAATTTTCTGAGCCAAAGGCGAGAAAGACGCTCTGGCCGTCATGCCACTCGCTGTTCCGCCGTCTTTCGAGAAACATCCAACGGCAACATACGACATCCAAGAGGCTTTTCTACGTTCGCTTCGTTCTCGGCAAGAAGGCTAGCAAGGCCGCCGACGCTTGACATAGAGCATAATGGTAAGTCTGCCGTCGCATCGTCAAGCAGCGCGTTCTTCTGCTTGCTCTCCACTATGTGCAACACTCCCCTGCCATGCTCCGCGCCGTCTAACTGACACCTCCCCTCCTTACAGGCATACCGCTACATAACCCAAGCCGTCATCATCGGCACGCGTGTAGTCGGCCGCGCCTTCGCCGAAGCCTACAGGCAGGCATCAGCGTCGAGCCAGTACCAGCGGGCGCAGGCCAAGAACGGCGGCGGCAGCGGCGCGTCCGGGCGATCGAACCTCAGCAGCGGCATGACGCTGGACGAGGCGTGCAAGATTCTCAACGTGAAGCCACCGCAGAACGGCAAGGGCGACATAGACGAGGTCATGGAGCGCTTCAAGCGCCTGTTTGACTCCAACGACCCCAACAAGGGCGGCTCCTTCTACTTGCAGAGCAAGATCCTGCGCGCGCGGGAGCGCCTCGAGGCCGAGATAAAACCGGCGGCGGAAAAGGCCCAGCAGGAAGCCGAGGTGAAAGAGGGGTGGAATCCGAAGCTCTACAAGGACAGGTAGCTGGGCGGGAAGGTATACGGCCGTTGCGGCTAGGGCAGAACCGGCGGCATGCCCTTCCGTCTGATCATTTCTCTCGCTGGTTGAATCACTTTGGAGGGCGGCAGTGCCCTCGGCGGGACGCAGCAGAGGAAATGCGATTACGGCGGCGGGCTGCAACGATGGCTATACCCACGACACGAACCCGACAGCCATGGGAAGTTCCTCCCGGCAATATATCCGGACGATGAGCCACTGCAGCTCCATGTAACACACATCTTCACTCGACTTTGGGCAGGCCTGGCGTTACGCGGTTGGGATTTAGGGCAGGGGGTGTTGGGACTGCATTGGGTTGGACCGCCACGACGCCCGCCATTCGCCAATGTTGTTCTTCTATCTGTACTATGTACAAAATATCTCGGCGGAGGGATGCGTGTGGAATTGGGTCGGTTCCACCTTGCCCGGGGAACGGTGCATCTAGACGGACAGAGGGAGTTGTGGCTCATCTAGGTAGTGTTCCTAGATGGAGAATCAGGAAAAAGATCCCATGAAGTCGGCCAGAGCTGCCATCATGCTCTCCTGTGCTGCAGTGGCCGGAACCGAGTCTCTACCAAGAAGGGTTTGTAGCCCTGTCCTCGGTCAATGCTTCTCATTGAGGGAGGTCCGAGGCGGCAAGCTGACAGAACCATTCAATCCTTCATTCATCCCCCGTTCCTAAACGATCGATGTCAACCATCGCCCAGACGCCACAACTCCAACCCCCTTTCTACCCCCCCCTGGGCCAGCCCCCGAATGCAGCCAACTCTCCCAAGCCTTACGCCGTCCATCAAGTCACAACTCCCCCGCTCAACCCTCCTCCCTCCCTTTCGGTCAACTTCACTTCCCTTCTCACTCCCACCTGAACAGACAACACCCCGGTGCCAGGACTGCGCGAGAACAAGACACAACAACCCTCCGTCCCGCCAAACTCGATACCACTTCACCCCTCCGCAAAAAAGCCATACACTCCCCCGTCCTCATCCTCATCCTCATCCCCTCTTCATCCTCGTCCCCCAAACGAAACAGGAGCCGAGCGTATCACAATCCTCACCTCTCCCTGGCCCGTCAGCCCCGAGTAGCCGCTGCCTGCCAATGAGGAGGCCGAGTCCGAGTCTGAGATGGCACGTTCGATGAAATTACTAGCAGCAGCAGCAGCAACAGCAGCAGCTCCGGACGGACCTGTGGGTACGACGGGCGCGGGGGCGGGTTTGCCGCCTGTGGATGTCGATTTCGATTGCAGTCTAGGCTGGAGCTCGAGGTCACGGTGGGTGTGAGGTTGACTCGGTTGACTCGGTTGTGGTAGTAGTGGTAAGGGTGGTAGTGGCGGGTTGAGTTGCTGGCGGATGGTGGCTTGCATGTGTGTCTTGGCGCGGCGACGAGTTTGGAGGGCCCGGCGGAGAAGGATGGTTGAGAATGTGGTGAGGAGGAGGAGGAGGAGCGTGGCGCCTGTGGTGATGAATGCTAGTTGGGCGGTTGTCAAGGGGAGTGCTGCTGTTTGGGGGGGGAGGGGGGTGGTGGTTTGCGAGGAGGGGCTGGAGGCTGGGTCTGTGGTCAGGCTGGTGGTGTGCGTTGTCGGAGGTATTGGAAGGATGGTGGTTGTTGTTGGTGTTGGCGAGACTGAGGGAGAGGCCCCTGAGCTGGAGAAGCGGTCTGTCGTGGTCCTGGTCGTCGGGAAGCCTGACGGTATGGAGGGGCTGAGTAGATCATCAGGGGCTGGCGAAGCTGTTCGCTTGACTGAGCTGAGTGTTGCCACCGCACTTGAGGTTGTAACGGTAGCAATTTTCTCGGCATCCGGAGCTACTAAAGACGATGTCGAGACTGTCGTTGAGACGGTCACAGAGATAGTGTTTCTAAAAGGGACAGTAGTCATGATCGTGACGGGAGCTGTGACTGTGACCACGGCTCGTTTCTCTTCGCCGCCCATGGTGCGCCGCTAGCCTGACACGATACCAGGAGGTGGAATCTGGACCTGAGTGGCGGCATGGGGCCCTACAATTGACAGTTAAACTCTTATTCAGAGCGGCCGAGGTAGCAAGACAGTGGTACTTGGCTCCGGCATCATCTTACCGAGCTCAGATTTGTGAAGGGAATTAAGAGCCCAAGGGTAAACGACGTGTCCTCTGGGGCTTCGTTGAGGTTACTGGTATGAGGGCCCTACTAAGGAACCATGGTCAAGGCATAATGCTTGTTGATAGACCAAGGGGGAGCAACCATTACGAACGTCATGGCAAATGATAACAAACTTTGGGTGTGCTCGCTGATCTTTGGTCGGCAGACGGCTGCTCAGGAGATCCTACAGGACCGAAGACAGGCCGGCATGAGAGGCAGCGCATAAATCAGGCGCTCAAAATGGAAATAGACTGGAGGCAGGGTTCAGAGGGAAGCTTCTAGGCTGCGGGAGATCTGATTGAAGGGTCGCGGGAGATGGGCGCGGTCAGCCTGAAGCTCTGCTGGTTGAAGGTGTCGTCGTCCGTCGTGAACGAAGGGACGTGGATAGCCAAGAATCAACATTTGCGGGGCAATAGAGACGTCAGGGCTTCAGCTCAAAGCTCTGCGTACTGACAGTCCCTCGATCCATCTCTCCTTCAACCTGAAAACTTATCATTGCCTCGAGACGCTGCCGCCCGGGCGCCATTTCGATGACATCCGGGGCACCAGATCTGGTGAAGTCATCGAGACAAAGTTAAATAAAACCTCTCATGCAGCCACGGCGGTCCGATCTTAGATTCATGCGACGCATAACAGCTTGGTTGATTTTTGAGTGTGATCGCTCCAGGGGTACCCCGCAAGTGCCCGAGTCGGCCCCGGCCGATGACATGAGTACCTAGGTCCCAGAGAATCTGGCCCTCGGATGAAGAAATCTGGGTGCCGAAATGGCCAAATCGGGAAATAGACAACTTGCAGGTGTCTTCGCGTCCCGGTGTATGCAACCGTCTCAAGCTACGCCATTCCCATGCAGCCGCCTCACGGCAAACAGCGGGGATGTGGTCAGAGCATGTGGTTTTCCGTCCCAATGTCATCTGGCCTTAGCCACGTGTTGTAGAAGCGCCTCTTGCCTCTCAAGCTTGATGGCGCGCACGGCCCAGAATTTGCCCTTGAACAACCGCTCGGTGGCCCACCACTCGGTAGCGAGACGTACCCTCAAACGCCCCAGCCCAACCCAGCCCACTCTCCGCCTTCTCTCTCCGCCCTCAACCTCGCACCGTCACACACACAGCAACCCCACCCAATCCGTCTCAGATCTTCCTCTTGACGAGCCCCCTCCAAAAGTCAAAGCTGTTCTCGTCGCTCTGCAGCGCCCAGACCTTGCCCGTGGGCCTCAGCGCGCCATCGCCGCCGACGCCGTCCGCGGCCAGCTCCTGCGCCATGAGCATGCCCCAGTCGCGCGTGATGCCCACCACGCGCGCCCTGACGCCGCCCTCGGCCTCGAGCGTGACGACCTGGTTGGTGTGCAGCCAGTGCCGGTAGTAGCGCCCCTCGAGCTCGCGCGAGAAGCCGTGGCGGCAGAACTCGCCGTAGAGGACCTCGAGCCGGGTCAGGATGCGCGCCAGCAGCCGCTCGATGCGGAAGGGTTCGGGCTTCTTTTTGGTGGTGTTGCTGCTGCTGTCCTCGAGCATCGGTAATAGCGCGTCGAGGCTCGTCGTTGGCCGGCCGTTGTTGGTGTTGATGCCGATCCCCAGGACGACCTGGTAGTTGCCTGCCGAGTAGGCGCAGTTGGCGAGGATGCCGCAGACCTTGACGTACGACACTTCGTTTGGCTTTCCGGGGTCCCGGACGTAGACGTCGTTGGGCCACTTGATCTTGATGGGCATATCGGCGTATCCCTCGTCGTAGGACTTCACCGCCTCGACCGTAGCCAGGGCGGCGAGGTATTGGATGAATACGATAGGGCGAGACGTGGCGATGTGGGCTGGATGGTTAATGACTGTTGACATGATCAGTGACCCCGGAGGCGCTACCCAGACGTTGGCGCCTCGGCCTCGGCCAGCAACCTGGGTTGTCGCAGCAAAGGTGAACCCCGTGGGCAACTTGGAGAGAAGGTTGTGGTTCCTGTGTGGTGGTCAGATCGATCCCCCGGCAGGATAGATAGAGAAAACTCACTTCTCGAGCAGGGTGTTGGTACTGGTCACAACCTCGCCATACATCAGTACATCGCCCCACGTTTCTGCCTCGGACTCCTTCGCTCTGAACTCGCGGAGGCTCGCGTAGTACACCGAATGGTTGAAGTAAGGTGTTTCTTTTGGCTCCGGCCAGGCCTCCTCGTGAGAGACAATGCGCTTGGGAATATGGCTGTGGTCGGCCGTGGGGTCAGGAGAGCCGCGGCTGGTGCTTTTCTTCACGGATGCGAAGTCGCTTGCGAGCGCATCACTTAGCACGGCCAAGGACCACCTTGACTCCGGCTTTTCGAGATGAAACAGGTCGGTGTCTCCCTTGATGTAGTCTTCGCCATTATCCTTGGTGACGATATCGTCAAAAGAGCACAGGATTCCGCTGGCCTCGAGGTGATTTAAGGAGGAGAAGTGAAGCCTCGACAGACTTGGCAGGTGGCATGTGCCCTGGCTGACCTCCAGGCCAAGCTTGGTGAGACATGCTTTTAGGAACGAGGTCCTCGCTTCCTCGTCTTCCCTGAGTGCTTCGGTGAGGTCATCATACCCCGGGACGTCAGATTGGTGGCCGAGAATGACGGCATCGAACCTGTCTGCATTAGCTCTCGGCTAGGCAGGCATGGCGGGAGGGTCCATACTCCGGATGAGGACCGGTGAGAATTGCGGCGCCGTCCGCGACTTTGCAGTACACGATTGCAGCCTTGGCTTGGCCAGACTCTACGGCGAGGTCTTCTGTATACTCGGCAAGAATCTGGATGGGGCCCGACTCTTCCAGCTTGTCAGCGTCCACGAAGACTCCGCCACCATTGTAGTAGCACCGGAACTCGTATGGAACAGTCGGCGCCTCGGCAAACACCGTCTTCGCGACAGATATTCTGGCAGCCTTTGCACCACGCTCGCTGTGGTACTGGAACCCCTTGAACGCGCCACCACGGCATGTCCCAGGAAAGAAGGCCAACTCCCGGCTGCCCGTGACTTCCAGGTCAGGGTTCCCGATCTCAAACTCGCAGCGGCGACTGCCATAGTAGCCGCCGGCGCAGAACCCCAGATAGGCTCCTCCACGACGGACGAACTGTGCGATGCTGCGGTTCCCGGCGCCGTCGAGGACGCGACAATAGCCGAGATCGGCACCCCCGGGAAATACGAGGAGGGCGCAGGTGGGAGCCCACGGCTCCTTGAGCAGTGCCGACTCAGTGATGGGGTTCACGGCATAGTTGGGGCCCAGCAACCGGCGCAGCGAGTAGATACAATGCCGGACAGATTCGATGGTCGATCCCGTGCCTAACTATTCGTTAGCGGAGAGAAACAGAGATGGGCGAAGCGTGTAGACTGTGCACATGCCAGTGTACACCAAAACGTTTAGTTTCTGTGTCGGCATGTTGAGTTGCTAGTTTCCTTTTCTGGCAGTCGCACGCTCGGATGAGCAAAATAACTTGGAGACTGAAACGTGTGCTCCGATTCGGCAGCCCGAGCCCCGGAACAACCCTCAAACAGCAAATTTTCTAGAAGACGAGACGCAGGAACAATGGGATCGGGAACATCGAGAGAAGACGCCGAGCCAAAGGCAGAGCAGCAGGCACCCGCTGTCGAGCCAGAAGACGATGAACCGGATGAGTGGTGAGTCTCGGTCCTTCCCACGGAGCAAGAGTGACGGCCCTTGGCGCGATGGCGAGCCGTTGCTTGCCGCGTGAACCCCTCCGAGCCTCGGCCCTCAGACTTGATGCTCACTCGACGGCGCAATCATGCAGGGACAAGCGGATCTTTAGCACCGGGTGCGCAGGTACGGGATAGCGTCTCACATTGAAGAGAGGCTGAGCCTGAGTCTTTCTCAATTGTTGAGGACGAGGGACGGAGTTTGCCGCGGATCGCGCACCCGACCTCAACCAACTCTCCCACTGCGGCCCCAAAACTGACCGATGCCATGGCAGACGAAAATGCGAAAATGACAGACTGCTACTATGAGAAGAAGGACTGGAGGGTGTGCAAAGACGAGGTGTGTACATTGAGCCCCTTTTCAGCGGTTTGGATTGAGTTTGCAATTGCATTGGGGAGCAATTGATAACCGAACACGGCGGAGCAGATGGAGAGGTTCAGACGGTGCTGGAAGGCGCAAGGGAATGACAAGCGGACCGACACGAAGGATGTATAACTTGAGATCGCTTCATCACAATGGTAGTCCGGGATAGAGGGTGAACGACCAGTACTTTGAATATCACTTCCGTTCCATTTCTCGATGACTTGGCAGTTGCCGCTGCGGATGTTGCTGAGGGCGAAGCTACCCCTGTCACCGCCAAGAATTAACCCGCAAGTTGAACCTTGACGGCCTGAGATTTTCCCGATCATGGGAACCTCACCACAATCCCACCTCATCCACCACCCAGCAAGATGAAGTCCCGCGCCCTCCAGGTTTTGCGACCAGCGCGGACAGCCACCCCAATCACACAACACCTCCGATTCTCTAGCAGGCGATCGCCGATTCTCAAACAGCTAGCGCGTGCTGCCTCTTCGTCGTCGTACACACCGAGACCCCGAGCCGCACCCTCCTCGACACCCGCATTCCGCCCCCGCACGACGACATCCGCGACGACCAAGACACCCGCGGCCCCCGAACCCAACAGCCCCAACACCGTCATTGACCCGCAGGCCGCCATCCCGCAAGCCGCGACCGTCGCCGACGTCGACCCGGCCCTCGCCGCCCAGATCCCCACGACCGAACCCACCAACACAGTCCCCTCGTCCGCATTCACCTCGGCGCTAAGCGGTAGCAGCGCCAACGACATCAATGGCAATGGCAGCGGCAGCGGCGCCGCCGCCCAGGCGATTGACTGGTCGTCCTCCTTCCACGGCCTGTCGACGACCCCGTTCAGCCCCGAGACAGCGGCGGTACTGATGCAGCCGCTGGACGCGCTCGACATCGAGATCAAGCCCGACGGCATCATCTACCTGCCCGAGATCAAGTACCGGCGCATCCTGAACAAGGCCTTTGGGCCCGGCGGCTGGGGGCTGGCCCCGCGCGGGGAGCTGGTGGTGGGCGAGAAGGTGGTGACGCGGGAGTACGCCCTGGTTGTGCACGGCCGGTACGTTGTTGTGTCCATCCGCAAGCCATTCTTTTCTGTTAAGAAGTGTTTCAAGCTAATCAACATACTTTTGCCGTCAGATTCATCGCCCAAGCGCGCGGCGAGTGCCAGTACTTTTCCGAGGAGACGATCCCGACGGCCGGCGAAGGGTGCAAGTCGAACGCGCTGCTGCGGTGCTGCAAGGACCTGGGCATCGCCTCGGAGCTGTGGGACCCGCGCTTCATCCGCGAGTTCAAGAAGAAGAACTGCCAGGAGATATGGGTCGAGCACGTCGTCAACAAGAAGCGCCGCCAGATCTGGACGCGCAAGGACGGCGAGCCGTCGTACCCTTACCAGGCGGTCAAGGCGGGCGCGCGCATGGGATAGAGGCATCCCCCGAAGAGGAAAAGAGGGCCATCTCAGATATAGAACGAGGCACACCGACCTCACACGTACGGACCATGTCGTTCCGGTTGTACATCATCCCTGTATCATACGAAGCATGATATTTCATACAATACAATACCCCTTTGAGTGGCGCACCAGAGGCATCATCACTTCCAGACCACCGATTCAAAAGATGTTTTCTATTCGAGGCGGACTGTCCTCTGAGACCTGTGCCATGTGGCCAGATTTACCAACGACCTCTATCCGAGCCGTGTATTCCCCGAATCCCAAACCAGAACGCCATCCGTCCCTATCCAATATCCCATATCCCCCCAAAATCCCAAACCATATGACCCAACCCACAAAATAAAATAAAACAGCAAATCAACCAGGCATTATGCTCCATCACTCCTCCCCCTCAGCACCACTCCCCCAAGCCCAAGGCCACATCCTCCTACCTCCTCCTCCGCCAGGACTCGGCCCAGCAGCACCCCCCTTACCTCCCCTCCTCCTCCTAACCCCTCCACCCTCCACCTCGTCCTCCTCCTCCTCTCCACAACTGCTAGGAACATCCAACTTCTCAAAATCCCCCTCCGACCTCGTCTTGCTCAGCCCACTAGTCCCGCTCTGCCCGCTCAGCGACCTGACCCTGTCGCTGGCACCAGCCTGGGAAGCGACGTCGAGGCTCCAGACGACCACCTCGTCCGGATCGTGCGTCTGCGTCGGCGTCGGCGTCTGTTGCTGGGACTCCTCCTCCATGGCGCCGCGAAGGTCCTGCTGCAACGACGCCGCCGCCTCCTCCCTCTCGAGCATCGACATGACCACGCCCAGGCGCTCGCGCTGGGCCTGGATGAAGGTCATGCAGGCTGCCGGGCCGGCGGAGCGGATTGGTTCGGGGATGATGGTGGTGGTGGTGGTGCTTCTGCTGCCGGAGGCGGTGGTGGTGGTGGTGGTGCTTCTGCTGCCGGAGGCGGTGGTGGTGGTGGTGGGTGATTGTCTCGACGACGACGCACTGGTGGTCGCGGTCGCGGCCGCGGTGACGGCTGAGGCGAGGAGGTTGTAAAAGTCGGATGTGAGTCCGCCGCTCGTTCCGGTTCCGCCGGCGGGGGCGGTGGCGGTGGCGGCGGTGGCCCAGCGTGCGGAGGGCATGGTGAAGCGGGCGAGGAGGGTCTGGGTGTACGACTGCGGGGACTGGGGCTGGGGCGCGGCGGCTGGCTCGGGGGGCGACGGCGGCAGGCCGAGGAGGTTTGTCTTGAGGAACTCGATGGCGTTCTTCAGGTAGGCCACGCCCGCGCTGCGCAGGCGGTCGTGCGCCGAGGCGATGAACTCTTCGATGGCGGCCTCATTCTCCTCGATGAGCGGGTGGATGTGCTCCTCGTAGATCAGGCGGGCGCCCTGTGTCTGCGGGAGGACCAGATAGAGGAGGAAGAGCAGGCGGATGTAGGCGTAGAAGGGGATCCTGAGTTCTGTGGTTAGGGATAGCTTGTTGGATGGAGATGGCTATGGTGCGTACCAGTATAAGAACCACTCGGTCCACGACTCAACGAGGAGCACGCAGCCCAGCACCACCCAGTACATCAGCCATGGTGTTAGCTGGGCCGGGTCTGATGTCTTGAGCGCCTTGTAGCTGGCGAACAGCGGGAATAGGAAGGAGGCGACGGAGCTGTTGTGGTTGCGCAACCCGAGGTCAGTTCACATGTCCAAGGGTTGATCTGGGGGATGGCGACGCACGAGAGGAGCTTGGCAAAGATGTCGAACATGGTGACGACGACACGGCAGAAGGCTGGCGAGGCTCTGCCAAGGTGTTTCCCAACAAGCGGTGTGTGTCGGTAGTTTGAGAGTAAAGCGGGAATAGAGGGACTGATAAGCCACGGGAACCGTATAATAAAGGGCCACGACGTAATGCGCAGGCCTCAGGTCGACGCGACAGCTTGGACAAACGCAGTGCGAGTTGCGGCACGGGAGCAGGGCCAGCTGACGAGAAAGCTGACCGTGGAGAGACCCACTCAGCTGGGCATCGAACTTGGAGGGAGACACTCTTTCCGTCGAGATAGTCAAAGCCCGTTCACAACGAAAAGCACGTACAATACCCTGACTTGTTGTTGCTTTCAGTCTCAAGCATGTGATATCTCATCCATGGCAACGTCAATTGAGCTTCAGGTGGATGCCGGTGATCGAGCAAGCTGGCCCGGTGCCCCACCACAGACCGCAACCCCACGAACGTCATGCGGGGCACGGGCCGCAGAGCAAGTGGTCCACTTTACCGAATTTCTGTACAATACTGTATCCGTTTCTGTATGCCATACCGGAAAGCTCCGTACCCATTTTTCAACGGGACGTCAGTTGGTGAAGGAGGCCTTGGATGCATGGACGTAGTGGTCCTTGCGGCCTCGGAAAGACGATATGAGGGAATAGTGGCCGTGTCAATATCGTTGAGGCCCCGGCGTTTGTGGCCACACACCTCAATTGGTACTGCGAACGAGAATCGCTCCAACTTTTGGAGCTCTCGGTTCGGTTGATACCCGTTGTAAAGGTTAGAAACATGAATTGAACCCCAGACGCCGACATCAAGACTTCAGGGCAGCGAGACAGAAGACTAGGGATCATCTCAAAACACTCCTTGCCACTGTTCGTACCAACAGGCTGGTCCGAGGCCGAATGCAAGGGGTGTGTACGGTGAGGTCCTCACTGTGAGGGCTCCGCCATACCTACGCAGTAATATATAGACCGGCTCCGTAATATGGATGCTGCCCCGATTGACAGCGGGGGATGCGATCCCCCTGCCATGATCTTACGGGGTGCAGCTCCATTGTCTATTCATGACTACCCCACAGGCTACTAGCCAAGAAGACAGCACGGCAGATGCGTCGGATGCTGCGATGTCCTTCGACAGCCGCGCCCAAGAGCCGCACTAGAGGTAGGCCACCCGACTTGGCGCCGCCGCATGCAGCCTTCGACTTCACACTCGACCGGCTTCTTGGTGGTGGCGCGCTCGCACCCCCGTGCCCTTGCACGGCGGGCTTCAGGATGGATTCGGATGTGGATCGGATGGAGCTCATGTCGGAATCAGCCAGAAACCGGCTGCCATTGGAAGCAATGGGGTTCGCGAGGGGCTCTCGATGCTTCATCACCCAACAATGGAGTCGTGGAGTCGAAGAAAAGCGGCGGGGCGCCGGCATAGCGCCAAGACACGGGAGCGGATCTCGGTGACTTCCATTCAGATGGGGCTGGCTTGGCACTCCAGGCACTCTGGAATCAAGCAGCGGCACTCGCACAGCAACCGAGGCATTGCCCTCGCCTAGGTAAAATGAAACCAGCCAGCATCTATCCGTACGACACTGCAAGGCGAGCACACAATCCAAATCGCAACTGAGGTGGTAGAGCCGCGTGCCAATCGCAAAGCAGCAACATCGCCGTGAACTGAGGCGCCGCCCACATTCCGCCCCTGGTCTTCCCCAATCTCGACCACACCCGACCCCTGCCCCACACCCCACCTTGCACCCACCAGTCAAAAATTGCATTCGAGCCGTTGATTCTTGCCGAACATGAGTGCCGTGGACACCATCACGGCGATTGGGACCTCAGCTTGGCGGGGCCGTCGCTCTTCCCCACGGGGTAAACAATGAGCTTCACGATCAATCAGGCACTAGCAATTTGAGAGATTGTGGAGGCAGACAGGGTCGGGCCACATGGCAAAGGCGTCACCCGGTCTCGTGTGTCAGGAAGTCAATAGACGGGGGGGTGGGAACCCGCATTTACTAATAGTATTTAGAGGGGAATCGCTGCTCATCTCGTCGTGAACTGTTTTCTGTCGCAACCCGCTCTCACCTCTGCGCCGTCAACCACGCCTACCGACCCCGGCCCAGACTCGGTTGATCCGCCCCATCGACGACAACCATGGCCGACGAGCAAAGGGTCCCGTCGTCGGACTCGTCCAAGGCTGGAGCCCACCACGCCGAGGCCAAGACGGGCGGTGGCACTGATGCCGCCGCTGAGAGAAGCCATGCTGCCACGGACCAGTGAGACCACCAGGTGATCGCTGTCTAGTGAACACTGACTGATGAGTGATCGATCCAGGTTGGGCCAGTCCCTCGTCCAGTTCGACCCCAAGGCCGAGGCCAGACTACGGAGGAAGTTGGACTGGTACCTAGTCCCGACGGTCGCGCTTCTGTATCTGTTCTGCTTCATCGACAGGGCAAATATCGGTAAGACAAGACAAGCTCAACATGGCCATGTCCCCAGTCCGTGCCTGACCATCTTGTTCGGTGACACAGGAAACGCCAGAATCGCCGGCCTCGAGAGGGACCTGGGCATGTCGGGCTACGACTACAACGCGCTCCTCTCCATCTTCTACATTTCGTACATTGTGTTCGAGATCCCGTCCAACATCATGTGCAAGTGGGTCGGCCCAGGCTGGTTCATTCCCGCCATCTCTCTGGGCTTCGGCATCGTTTCCGTGCTCACGGCCTTTGTGAACAACTTTGCCGAGGCCGCCGGTGTCCGCTTCGTCCTCGGCATCTTTGAGGCCGGCATGCTGCCCGGCATCGCCTACTATTTGTCTCGCTGGTACCGCCGTTCCGAGCTCACCTTCCGCCTGTCGCTCTACATCGTCATGGCGCCGTTGGCGGGCGCCTTCGGTGGTCTCCTGGCTTCGGGCATCCTCACGCTCGACCACGTCGGCAGCCTCCGCGGTTGGCGCATGATCTTTGCCGTCGAAGGCATCATCACCATTGGTCTTTCTCTCATCGGGTTAGTCTAGCTTGAGCGGGTGACGGCTGATCTCGACTAACCTTCCTGGGCCCGCCCCTAGCTTCGTCACTCTGACCGACCGCCCCGAGACCGCGAGGTGGCTCACGCAAGAAGAAAAGGAACTCGCCAGTGCCCGCGTCAAGTCGGAGCGCGTGGCGACGACCGAGGTGCTCGACAAGATGGACGTCAAGAAGCTCATGCAGGGCATCCTCAGCCCCGTCACCATGTCGACGGCCTTCATGTTCCTGCTCAACAACATCACGGTCCAGGGCCTGGCCTTCTTCGCCCCGACCATCGTCCGCACCATCTACCCGGACCGGTCGACAGTCACGCAGCAGCTCTTTACCGTCCCGCCCTACGTCGTCGGCGGGTTCTTCACGCTCGTCCTGCCCCTGATCAGCTGGCGCTTCGACACGCGCCAGATCATCATCATCCTGACCACGCCGCTCGTCGTTGTCGGTTACAGCATGTTCCTGGGCACCACCAACTCGTCGGCCCGCTACGCCGCCACCTTTCTCCTGTCGAGCTCCCTGTTCGCCGTCGGGCCCCTGTCCAACTCGCAGGTCAGCGCCAACGTCGTCTCCGACACGGCCCGCAGCAGCGCCATTGGCATGAATGGTACGTTCCCTTTCTTACAAACCCACAAATCTATACCGTATTTACTAACTAATCCTCCTCACAGTCATGATGGGCAACATCGGCGGCCTGATCGCCACCTGGAGCTACCTCCCCTGGGATTCGCCAAACTACCAGATTGGCAACGGCTTAAACCTGGCCGCCTGCTGCACCGTGCTGCTCGTCGCCACCGCCACGCTGGTCTGGATGCGCTGGGACAACAGGCGCCGCGACGGCCGCAACGCCGAGGAGGAGCTGGCGGGCTTGTCGAGGCAGGAGATTCAGGATTTGGATTGGCGGCATCCTGCTTTCCGCTGGCGGCCGTAGGTCATATTGTATTCATGTTGTGCCTGGGGGGAAGTGGTGGTGGTGGTCATGGTTGTTCTTTTGCCTGCCTGTTCACCGGGAGTGGTCTGGTCTGATCTACCGTGCCTGTGAAAAGCGGGGTGGGAGGAGATTGGTAGGTTTTTGGTTGTTTTCTGGGGTGGTTGTCTCCGTTATAAGGATCTGTTTGTTAAACGCAGTGTTCTATACCTTTGTGGCTGGTGATGATGAACTTATGATGATGACGACTATTGATATGCTGTGGTTTACACAGTGAAATTCGGTTGGATGTGGATGTACAGGACTGGCAGTTCCGTGGTGACTGCTTCATCCAATTAACTTGCTATGGTGACAAGGACTCGACGTTTCCTCGATCTGACGCCCGGTCGGTGGCTTGCGGGGAGGCGCCTATGGTGTTTACCGTGGCGTTGCGGCTTGGAAGCCTAGTGGTGGTCAAGAGTTGGGCCCCCTGCGCTCCGCCCCGCCTCAGCTGCCGGGAACGGATGCCGTGGCGGCGCCATGGCTTGCGCTAGTTGCTGTCTTTGCCGACGTCAGGCTCCGAAATGTACTGTACGAGTACACTGAACTTGGAGAAGAAACGGAAAGACAAGAGACTCTGGCAGCTCGCAAATATCTTATCTCCGCAGGCGCGAGGGTCTGGGCGCGTTGCTAGAAGATTCGATGTGCAGCGGGGCGAGTGGGAATAGCTTCATCCGGGGTGTCAGGGGTCTTGGTGCTAGCCGAGAGTCGCCGAGGCCCACACCGAGCCTAGCCCGTTACACCTTGCTCATATATATTAGTGGTGGAACTACCGGGTTGGGTTTATTGCCGAGGTAGAATTCTTATCCTTGAATGTCCTTTCGTGAAGAGCTCAGGAGTGGTCTTGAGGGGATGTCCTGGTTTTGTGTTGCTCCACACGCCATCATCTGTGTTTATTAGTTAGCGACGCTCGCCTCCTAACCCAGGACCGTTGTCATGATTAATTTGAGAGTGTCGAAGAGTAGAAAGGAAGGAATCAACATGTTTGGTATCACATTAACTACGCTCCATGCATATTCAGAGCCCCTGTCATACATACAAGACATTGTTCTCGCGGTCCATGACGAAAATTCCTGAACCGGTAAGTTCGGCTTATATTTCCCCCGACCCAAGTCACCCGTACCCAGTCCCAGCACGTTCAGACATTCGGCTTTGGCTCCTGTGCTGGCTGTTGCTGCTGCTGGACTTCCGGCTGCTGGAACACAGGCGCCGGCTGCTGCATGTGCTGGGGGTAGTACGCATAGACCTGCTGCTGCTGCGGCTGCTGTTGCTGCATCATGTGCTGCTGCTGCTGCTGCGCGACCTGGAGGTACGCGGGCATTCCCTGTTGTTGTACGGGCATGGCGCCGGCGGGCATCGGTTGGCCGGGCATCGCGGGGACGTACATAACGGTCGGGTAGTTCCACTCCTGCTGGGGCTGTGACCAGAGGCCCTTGCGCTTGCGGATGGCGAGGGTGAAGAGCAGGACGAGCAGGACAAACATGAAGACGAAGTCGAAGAAAGGTGAGACAATGTAGCCGACGATTTCTATCTCCAACGACCTCCTAGTGCGGGTCATCAGACTCAGGTGGATGTTAATTGCCATGACGACGAGGAGGCGTATGAAGTCGAGGATGGTGGCGACGAGGAAGAGAACAGAAGTCTGAAAGCGGCGGGTCAACATTGTGCTCGGCGGAGGGAGGGATCAACTGAAAAGCGGCTGTCTGGGGGACGTGCGGGGCCGCGGTGAAGGGCATACTTTACGCAACATCTCATTGTTCCTGACCCTATGAACGACAACCGACGCAGCGCTGAGCATGACTATGCTGGTGAGCCATTTGAGGATCAGGGTGGCAAGGACCAGCCGATTAATGGCGCGAACGGATTCGTTGTGGGCGTCTTGGTCACCTCTTGTCGAGTAGTAGTCGCCGGACAAAATCCCGCGCAGCCGCACACCAGCGGAGGTGTAAAGACCGAAGTGGGAGACGGCCAGGGCAAAGAGGACGAAGCCCCAGACCGAGATGGCAATGCGGGCGAATCGACGGCTTGGGGCGGCCTGTGCATCGCCTTTCAGGCAGAGCATAAACCCGTTGGCCAGCTCGATAAAGGTGATGAAGAGACAGATCTGGGCGAGATTTGCGAGGAAAGCTCCGGTGGAGTTAACGTGACTAGCAGACAGCTGCACGTCCACCTCATCCCAGGAGCTGTAGTAGTAGTCGGGGGACGTCGACCAGATGTTCAGGGCGCCTGAGACAGTGTAGAAGAACAAGGATCTAACGAGGCAAAGATGTGAGCTGCGAGTTGCTTCTGCCGTCTCGCCAGAGGGTCAGCAAGGGCTACTTACAGTATCCAGAGGGGAAATACTGCCTTGATCCAGGCGACGGCGACCCGGGCAGGGTCATTCTTCCTCCGGGCGAGGCAGAGGCTGATGAACCACAAGACCAACAGTGGCGTGACGAAGAGTGCTGCCAGGGCGGTGAAGACGACATGGCCAACGAAAACCATGGTGGCGTTTGTTGGTTGAGGGTGAACCTACAAGCTCGATATTGAAACTCGAGCAAGTGTCGGAGAGAAGTAAAGAATCGCTCGGCAGCAAGGACGTGTTCATAAACTGCTTGCTTCCCCGACTTTGTTGCGGCTCTGCTGCAGTGTCAGCCCGGTGCGGCAGGGCATGCTGAGACAGTGTTTTGGAGGTAAGAGCGGCGCATCATCGCGCCGGTGACTAGAGACTAGAGCAGCCTCACAGCCTCAGAATGAAACCCTGGAGGCTTGGCGGCGGTGATCGTCTTCAGCCGTGAGGCTGTGACTTTTGACTTGTCGACACCGCGCGGGACCACATAGCAGATGGCAGACTCAACTCTGTGTCTGTAACAAGGTGTCGTGATCAAGAATATGAGGGTCTAAACCTCGATTTATGCCGCTGTCTAGAGCGCTCATATTGGGCTATTGAACAATCACCTCATCCTCTGGGTTTCGATTTTGATGTTGTGGACCATTCGAGGTTGGGTCCTGCCGTATTGCCGAGATTGGGACTTGGCATGTGCTGCGACCGTTAGTGGTGCCACAACCACAATAACCACGCCACAACCACAATAACCACGCAACCCGAACAGCTCACAGCAACAACGACTCCAGGATGACGCCCAGCTCCCGTCGGTGTCAGTCAAATTGCCATTCAATAGGGCAGGACATGGCCAAGGCCACGCAACACTTTCGGCTATCTGTTGGATTTGGCAGGTGGTCAGGAAGGGCAGTTCTGGGGTAACTAGCGGCTTGGCACCATGATTCTCAGGATCTGGAACATGCCTGGAATGGTTCTTGGAACAGAGAGAGAGAGATCATCTCAATTGAGTGGTGGCCCATCCTTTGGTGCCCAATTACTACGGTACGGTAAATTCGTGGCCGTTGGCTTTCCAACAGAAATCCTGTGACACTGAGCACCCACGAGCACTTACTTGCTCATCGTGCGATACCCTCGAGCACCCCCGAGCATCTTGCATGCTGCGGCGTGCTCGCTACTCTTGGCGCTATAGCACTTCTGCCTTTTCCTGACTGGTCTGCCTTTCTGGCTTGAATGATTGGCTCGGGGCTTCCCTCGCGCCGCATGTGGCCTTCCGCCCTGCGGCCTGCTGTTGGTTAATCCGTGACAACCACCCAGGAAAATCTATTCTACTCCGTACACGTGTAATCGTTCTTTGGCCCCACAAATCTAACAGTGTGCCTGTGCCCCAAAAAAAAGTGGGGGGGGATCTGGCGTTCGCACCTCACAATGCACTATCTGACGCGCTGGGCGAATCGGGACAACGCGACGCTGCTCCTCCACAGCCGTACTCTCACCAGGATGGCAACCTATCTTACCTCTAAAGCGTCGGCAAACCTAAGTCTTTTTTCTCGGCTGCTCTGGCAACCTGAGGGCAACCCGACTCCCGAGCATCGATTCACGACTCGTTTGCGCAGCCCAGAGCGGAAATGGCATCAGAGCAATGTCGCTCATGCCAGCAAAACCGACGTCGGAATACATTGGCAATGGCGAAATATTTAAACAATCCGGGGGTCCTGGCACATGCGATTTCAACAAAAACGAAGGGCCTTGACCGATGAACGTTGCGAGAACCATCAACCAATACTACGGCGGGCATGGACTCGATTTCTTCGAGTGGCGCGGCGGGCGTGCAGCGTGTTGATCCGCCGACCTGTGATATACAGCCGTTCACGATGCTAAGAACACAAAGCTGTCCTACAGAATCTTCAGGTCACCAACCCAGAGTTCGACAAGCCTCGCATCAGGGACGACTGCAACGGCGTCTGCCACCCGGTCCTCTGCGCCTGGCCATTCAAGCACACGAGCTTCGAAGCCTGGCGAGATTTCAACCAGTACTGCAACGTATTGTGGATCACGGGGGACTCTGGGAAGGGCAAACGGGGGCTAATTTCGGCCGTCATCATCAGCCGCACACCCAGGGGGCCGGTCTGAGAGAGTGTGGTGCAGCTACTGCGGAGCTACACGCAGTGCATATTACCAAGCCTGATTGCTAAATGAAACTGGCTACCAGGTGCTCTTACGCCCGCCATAACCTACTAAGCAGGTGGTAAACGCCCATTCCGCTTCGTTGGGGTCTATCAGTCCCCAGTCGTCTTGCTCGCCTCGAACCGGCAATTCGGTGCGGAGCGTACGCCCTGCGATCGGGATCTCGGAGATCACGCCCCACCAGATGCCGACAGTCTCGGCGTTCCCACCTTCGGCTCCGGTCATCGGCCGGACCCTCTGGCGTTTCCCATTGGCTCGTGACTCTTGGCAGCGAGGGGACTCGTTTGTCAAGGAGGTGACGACAGCGGGGAGGGCTCTGATAAGACGTCTTATCATGACAGTGGCAGACGCACGCGAGAGCGGGGGAAGCATTACAGAGTCCCGGAAGAGTCGCAGACGGTCCTTATCGCTGCTGGACAGTGATTGGCAAATCGACCATTCGATGCTTATCGTCGTCTTCAACCAGGAAGGGCACGGTTGTGTATCGTACCACGGGGTTATGGAGTCAAGTAAGGAGGTTCGGGGTTATAAGGAGCTACCACATGGCCACATTGACTGTTCGAGTCTTCCCGTGTGCCATCAACAGCTTCTCAACTGACCTTGTTTGACATTCCTATTCGTTGACCAGTACCTTTCTAACCGAAATCAACATGGGGTCTGCCGCTGTTGACATTCCCCATCCCTTCGACCCCTTAACTCTAGGTGAGATCGACACGGCCATCAGCATCGTCAAGAAAGCCCACGGCGATATCTTCTTCAACGTTGTGTCTCTGCAAGAGCCGCGCAAGGCCGAGATGACGGCATGGCTTGCAGACCCCGACACGGCCCCCCGGCCTAAGCGTGTCGCCGAAGTCGTCGTTATCGCCCCTGGCGGCAAGGTCTACGACGGCTTGGTAGATTTGGCTGAGACCAAGATCACCAAGTGGGACTTCCTAGACGGAGAGCAGCCCATTGTTAGTGGCCCAGAGGAGCCCGAGAACTGCTCGCTGACACCGCTAGATCACCATGGAGGAGCTTCAACTGGTTGAACACATTGTCCGAAAAGACCCCAGAGTCATCGAGCAGTGCGTCATCAGCGGCATCGCCCCCGAGGACATGGACAAGGTGTACTGTGACCCCTGGACCATCGGATACGACGAGCGGTTCGGCAGCACCGTGCGGCTGCAGCAGGCCCTCATGTACTACCGCCCCGACATCGACAACTGCCAGTACCAGTACCCCCTGGACTTCTGCCCCATCTACGACGCCGACAAGGGCGAGATCGTCGCCATCGACATCCCCAAGGTCCGCCGCCCGCTGAGCCAGGCGCCGGCGCTCGATTACCACCCTGCGGCTGTTGAGAAGAGGGGCGGTTACCGGACGGATCTGAAGCCCATCAACATCACCCAGCCTGAAGGCGTCTCATTCAGGATGGCCGGTCGGGAGATTGCGTGGCAGAACTGGAATTTCCATATTGGCTTCAACTACCGGGAAGGCATCATTCTGAACAACATCACCTTCAACGACAAGGGGACCGTCCGCCCCATCTTCTACAGACTCTCCCTGGCCGAAATGGTCGTGCCATAGTAAGCCTCCTGAACACTGTCGGTGGACCGGTGGACTGACAGCACTAGTGGGAACCCCGAGCATCCGCACCACCGCAAGCACGCCCTCGACCAGGGCGAATACGGCGCGGGATACATGGCTAACAGTCTTTCCCTCGGCTGCGACTGCAAGGGAGCCATCCACTACTTGGATGCCCACTTTCCCACGCGCGCCGGCGGCCTGCGCACCATCGAGAACGCCATCTGCATCCACGAGGAAGACGCGGGCATTCTGTTCAAGCACACCGACTTCCGCGACGACTCGGTCATAGTGACGCGCGGCCGTAAGCTCGTCATCCAGCAGATCTTTACGGCGGCCAACTACGAGTACGTGGTGGCCTGGATCTTCCACCAGGACGGCACCATCCAGCCCGAGATCAAGCTCACGGGCATCCTCAACACGTACGCCATGGACCCGGACGAGGACACGCGCGGCTGGGGCACGCAGGTGTACCCGGGGGTCAACGCGCACAACCACCAGCACCTCTTCTGCCTCCGCGTCGACGCCAACGTCGACGGGCCGGACAACACCGTCTTCGTGTCGGACGCGGTGCCGAGCGACGCGCCCGTCGGCAGCCCCGAGAACTACTACGGCAACGGCTTCTACAACCGGCGCACCAAGCTCGCCACGACGGGCGAGGCCGCGACCGACTACAGCGGGGCGACGTCGCGCACGTGGGAGATCGCCAACACCAACCGGCTCAACCCCTTCAGCAGGAAGCCCGTCAGCTACAAGCTCGTCAGCCGCGAGGTGCCGGGCCTGCTGCCCAAGGAGGGCTCCCTGGTGTGGAAGCGGGCGCCCTTTGCCCGGCACGCCGTGCACGTCACGCCCTGTATGTCGTTCTCTGTGACCCCTTCTCTCCACTACACCCTTGCTAGCCATCCCTCCCCTCCCCTCCTCTTTCATCCCCCCAACTCTTCAAAAAGCACATCCTAACCCGCCAATGAAATCACAGACAAAGACGACCAACTCTACCCAGCCGGCACGCACGTGCCCCAGACCAGCGGCGACACCCCGCTCGGCCTCGAGGCCTGGATCGGCGCCGGCAAAGAAAGCGTCGACAACACCGACGTGGTGCTCTGGCACACCTTTGGCCTGACCCACTTCCCGTCCCCGGAGGACTTCCCCGTTATGCCGGCTGAGCCCATGACGCTGCTGCTGCGGCCGCGCAACTTCTTCGCGGGGAACCCCGTCATGGACGTGCCGCCGAGCTTTGTCAGGGTGCCG
Organism: Parathielavia hyrcaniae; assembly: GCA_033575675.1. NCBI lineage: Eukaryota > Fungi > Ascomycota > Sordariomycetes > Sordariales > Chaetomiaceae > Parathielavia > Parathielavia hyrcaniae. Next base: position 247,681 of record MU863649.1, on the reverse strand, counting down.
AGTCAGGTGCTGAAGGAGGAGAGGGAGGGGGGGGAAATGGGAATGGAAAATGGTGGGGGGTGCTGGGAGGGGGTGGTGAGGGATGGGGTTAGTCGGTTGGCTTTTTCGGGGGAGGGACAGGGGGAGGGGGAGGGGGAGAGGAATGGGGGGTGTTGTAAGAGGTAAGAAGGTTAGGGCCGGGCAGGTAGTTTCGAGGTGATGAGTCCGTTTTTGGTCTTGTGAGTCGTGTTGTTGCGGGATGCATCCGAGTCTAGGATAATATCTGAAAGCTTCTTTAAGGTAGAGAGGTATGTTGAGTCGATCTTGCATTGACGACAGAGAGCCTTACTTCCAGGTGAGGAACAACCCCCCGATGTTACTGTTTCAGGCTGTCTACTCCTCTGTCAGCCAGAAATGTTCACTTTCCTTGCCTTTAAAAGCAACAAACGTCGAGAAACCGAGGAGTGGTAGTGGTGGGATGAGACCGTTGGGAGTGCCTTCGTTTAGACCACTGCACTCAAGTTGAAGACGGGACGGAAGAAGGGGCAGCAAAGGGCAGAGCTGCACTTGCCCTTCTCACTTTGGAGTTCCCCGGCTGAAATTTCACTACACCGTCAACGGACCCTCGTATCAAGCCTAAACACCCTGCCTTTTCCCTTCCCAATTCCTACAACTCACCACCACCCCAACACGCCCAAGATGAGATTCACCGCCAACCTCCTCGCCACCCTCCCCGCCGCCGGCTCATCCGACCCCTCCCCCACCATCCCCGGCTTGCGGCTCACTCACCGCCTCCATCGGCACACTGCAGACGACAGGTCCCGAGCGACCCCAGCACCGGCCACACCGGCCTACGACCCAACCTGGGCGGGCGCCATGCTCACGGGAGCGGGCTACCGCACCGTCGTCGGCTCGATCGACATCCCCGCCCTCCGGCTGCCGCCCGACGCCAACGCCAGCGCCCTGCACGCCGTCTCGGCCTGGGTCGGCATCGACGGCGGAGCCGCCTGCCCCCACGCTCTCTTGCAGGTCGGCGTCGACATGTACCTGAGCAAGGGCGCGACGCAGTACTGGGCTTGGTGAGTGAGCAAAAAAAAAGAACACAGAGCACTACGCAACGCCTCTTGCAAAAGGTGTCGAGAAAAAAAAGTCCCTAGGAACTGATTTTTCTTCCTTCCCGTCAGGTTCGGATGGTGGCCCAACTCGCCAACCTATCTCAGCGACTTCGCCATGCGCGCCGGCGACACCGTCAGCCTGAACGTCTCGGCGCACTCGCTCACCTCGGCGACCCTGTCCCTGCTCAACACGCGCACGGGGCAGCTCGACCGCGCCAGCATGGCGGCGGTGGACGAGGCGGCGCTGCTGTGCGGGTCCCACGCCGAGTGGATCGTCGAGGACTTTTGGGCCGGCCACGGGGTGCCGCTGGCCGACTTCGGGGCCATCACCTTCTCGGGCACCAGATTCGTCACGGACACGGGCGTCAAGGGCGGCCTGGAGAGGGCCCGGGTCACGGGGGTCAGGGAGAGGAAGGGTGCGGTGCCCGTGATCGCCTGCCGCGCGAGGGGTGTGGAGGTCGTGGGCTGTGAGTATAGGTGGCCGGAGAATTCTTCGGATGTTGTGTATTAGAATGGGATGAACACGTGAGACGCTGAGAGAGAGAGAGAAGATTGCGGGAAGTGGAAGGTCCGCGCGGTGATTATTTCGATACCAGCTCGAGGGGGGAGTGGATTTCCAGGTAGTCACGTTCCCAGCTATTTCATGGGTAGTGGCCTGATCTATTCCGCGAGGTGCCCACAGCAGTCGTCTATTAACTCCTGTCGTCCCCAGCTGTGCTATCTGCTCCAGCCACAATGGAAGCTGATTCGGATTCGCGTTTCTGCAACCGTAATTTTTTCTTACTTGATGGGGTCGGCGCTGCAATCGCTGCTCCCTCTGGGATAACGAATGGTTCGCTGCCGGCCACGGCTAGGGCGACATACCTGCACAGGTGGGTCAGCAGGGTATCGGTAGCAGACGTTTGGTTGGCAGGAAGGGACTGCGGAAGAAGACGGAGCGCTGACTTGGTATGGCTTCCCCTGGCAACCAGGTTCCGCTCCTTGTCCCAGAAGGATACGGTTGTGAAGGCGAGCGTCTTGCCGACTGGTGGCCAAGTTAGTTACGTGGGGCTGGAGATGACGGTAGGGGAACCGGCGGCCTTACTCCTATGGCATTCGGCGACTGCGTGAAGAATATCACCTACCTTGCCGCCGCTGCTCAGGTATGTGACTGTGGAACAGTGTCAGCATGATAGGTCCTAGACCATGATGGAGACTAGTATATCGATCGGATCAGGGAGACTCGCCGTTCAAGTCTGTCGAGACACCGGTGGCAAAATACCCCTTGGAGGCGACGGCGAGCGACCCGCCGAGATCAACCAGGCTGGCGATTGTGCCGCCGTGGAGAATCTTTAGCCGGTTCTGCAGAAACGGTTACGGACGAATGTTCTGCTGCAACAGATTGGCGACCAAGCTCACCGTGTGGTCCTCGGTGATGTTGAGCGTAAATTTCACGTGCCCCTCGACGGCATTCGTGATGCGAACCTGCCGCTGTGAGATTACGAGCCCCCAATTCTTCTGGGACGGAAAGCCAGACTCACATGCCGTTGGAAAAGCCTGTGGCCGTGGAGCGCATTATCTTGTTAGTTGACAAACGAGTCGAAGGAGAGGGCGGGTGTTGAAGTACCGGCGCTCCAGACCCGACTCGGCCAGGAAGGACATGTAAACCTGCGACGCTGGCTTAGTCCAGAAACAATGCTTGCTGCCTTGCTCTGGAAAGTCAAAACCAACCGATCGAACAAACCTCAGGGGAGGGAGCTTGGTGCCCGAAGAGGCTGCCATTTTGGCTTTCGGTCCGGGGAGAGACGCAGCGAATGACGTCCAACTTCAAGTTTAAGTTGTTGGTCGTTTAGAGAGACAGGTCCGACACAGCGGTTCTAGGCTCTCGGACACACGCACTGATGCTCTTGGCCCACATGGAAATTATTTTTAAAACACTCACGGCTAAGCTTCATCGAGGGCTTCCTTCTCCCTTAGGTTAGCGTCAATTGATTTGCGCTGCCGGCTTGGCATTCCTCAATTTACCTGATTGATTCGTGCATTTCACGAGGCTGCAACCTGCAATTTGAACTTCAATCCTCAATCTTCAACAGATAATTCGACTACATCTTACACGCTGGCACGCCACAACACCGCCAGCGGACCCTCCAAGCTCCGATGATGCGAATAACACACATATGATACCGCGCGCAAGCAAGCACGCACAATGTCGGTCGCGCAGCAGTCGTACCAGCTCTCCGACTACCTGGAGAAGCTGCCCGGCACCACCTTCCGGAAGCTCTACCAGCAGCCCTCGACGGCGTTTGCCATCTTCCGCCGCATGCTGCCGCCACTGGCCAAGGTCTTTGTCCAGGCCCTCCTCTACGCGCCCTCGCCGCTGCTGCTCTCCGAGCTCGATGTCTGGGTGCGCCCCGAAGGCAAGATGCAGCGCGACCGCGCCCTCTCCATCCTCCGGTCGCTGCACATCATCCAGATCACCCCGCCCGGCAAGGACAAGCCGCAGGAGATGCAGCTCACCACAAACTTTCGGAACAGCATGCGCCTGGCCCTCGAGGGCGGCGGCTTCCACAATAGCTTCGGCGTGCCGAGCACCCTGCCCGTCGACCCCCGCATCGACATTGCCTACCTCGACAACTACGCCCGCAAGAAGTGGGAGGATATTCTGCACTACATAGTCAACAGCGTTCCCGTCAACGGCGAGACCGGAGCCGGCGGGGGCTTCTCCGGAGGCCCCCAGGCGAGCGTCAAGGATCTGCTGCTGATAGGACGCCTCGTCGAGCGAAGACCGGACACGAGAGGCGGAGTGGGCATCACCCAGGCCGGGTTTACTTTCTTGCTCCAAGAGGCAAACGCACAGGTTTGGACGCTGCTCCTGCTCTGGCTCGAAGCCGCCGACCGCGCCAGGGGCGCAGCCGAGCAGGCCAAAGGGCCGGCCGGTAACACCGCCGCCAAAAGCGACAGCATCGACATGCTCTCGTTCCTCTTCATGCTCGCCTCGCTCGAGCTGGGCCGCGCATACGACACGGACGCCCTGACCGAGACCCGCCGCAACATGCTCCCCGCCCTCGTCGACTTCGGCCTGATCTACATCCCCAGGGAGGACACGCGCCAGTACTTCCCGACCCGCCTCGCCACGACCCTGACCAGCTCCGCCTCCGCCCTCCGCTCCGTCTCCTCCGCCTTCAGCGCCGCAGCCGCCAACAACAACAACAACAACAACAACAACAACAACAACAACAACCTGGGCGACGCCGCCAGCCTGGGCGCGACGGCCGACTCGTCCGGCACCGGCACCGGCAAGGGCTCCATCATCGTCGAGACCAACTACCGGCTGTACGCCTACACGTCGTCGCCCCTGCAGATCGCCGTGCTGGCCCTCTTCACCCAGCTCAACCTGCGCTTCCCGGGCATGGTGTCGGGCCGCCTGACGCGCGACTCGATCCGCCGCGGCATCCGCTTCGGCATCACGGCCGAGCAGATCATCAGCTACCTGGCCTCGCACGCCCACGAGCAGATGGTGCGCGCCGCCGCCGCCACGGGCCGGCCCGTGCTGCCGCCCACCGTCATGGACCAGATCCGCCTGTGGCAGCTCGAGAACGAGCGCATGACCACCTCGGCCGGCTTCCTCTTCAAGGACTTTGACTCCCTCGAGGAATACGTCTCGCTGAGCGGCTACGCCGAGGAGATTGGCGTGCTCATGTGGAAGAGCGACCGCAAGAGGATGTTTTATGCGAACAAGTTCGAGCAGCTGAGGGACTACCTCAAGACTCGTAAAAAGGCCGACTAAGGCCTGGGGTACAAGTACATCAATTATTATTTTTACTGGTTGCATGGGATGGGACTCGGCATTTGGAGGGGAGTTACTCGGCGTTCTAAAAGAGGCTGCCGGCTGCGGCTTGTTTAGGTAGGGAAGAAGTGCTAAGAGTCTTGAGTGATGGCACTGTCGTGTTTTTACTCGGTCAACCGGTCCTACCCAAACGTGAAGCCAAACACTGCCACGGTATTTATTTACTCGTCCCGTTCCGGTCACCGCCACGTATCTAGCATCTCCATGGCCATGAACGCCACCCTGTCCGGGTAATCTTGACCTAGCCATACAGCGCCATAGAGGCAAAAAATGCGCAAACCCATACTAGGTAGAGACACCGGGATTGCCAACACTGCCCATGAGCCCAGAATAAACCAACAACCCAGTATACCGCAAGGGACCCAACAGGCCCGCCCAAAACCAGCGTTCCTCAAAAGAAGCTGAAATGCCGACTGCCTTTCCTGCCCTTGTTCTTCTCAACAGCCAGGCTCTCCAAGTCGGCCAAGGAATAATCCACGGACCCGCTGTTCCCTTGTGCAATCCGTCCTCTGACCCGTCTCTCAGGCACGTCTCCTGATTTGGTTCCGGACGTATCCCCGCTGCCGCCGATCCAGCTCCTCTTCAGCCGTCTGACAATCTCGCGTCCCCTCCTCCCAAACTCGTGTCCATGTCCATGCTCGTCATGCGAGTGCTCATGTTTTCCCGGTTGTTGCTGCTGTTGTTGTTGTTGTTGTTTCTGTTGTTGTTCTCCGGCATGTTGATCATGACCCTTGCCCTCCTCATAGTTGTCTTTCTCCAGCCTCGCCACGTTTCCCATCGCCTCCCACACCCCCCTTTCCATCCTCTTTTCAATTTCCATCGCATCACTTCCACTCCTCACCCTCTTCCCATCCTTCTTCGTCTCACCCTCAAGCACCGTCCCAGCACCCTCCTGGTTTCCGGATAGGCCATGATGAGAGCGGCGGTGTTGGCCTCTGCCCAGGCGACCATCCCCTCCACCACTAACCCCAGACTCGGCCACCTGCGCACACGTACACGCAGTTCCAACCGGACCAGCAGTCCCACCAACCCCAGATCCCTGAGCCAGGGCCAGATTCTGACTCAGGCCGTCACTCCAACTCCCGTTCTCACCCTGCCCAAGGCCAAAACCCAGACCCTCACCCAAACCCAGTCCCAACCCAGTCAAACCAAGCCCCTGAACCCTCCAATCCACCCCCTGCCCCAGCCCCTGAACCTGTACATGTCCAGAAGCACGGTTTCCAACCCCCAGCCCTTGCCCCTGTCCATGCCCCAGCAACTGTACCTGTCCAGAAAAACCACGCTCCCAACCAACCCCCGGCCCAACCCCCATGTTCGCGGACGCAGCCCCCTTCGACAACGACGACGACGACGACGACGACAAAGACAAAGACAAACCAGGCGGCGCAAACTCCATCCTTCCCGTCCGCCTCGCATACCCCGTCCGCCACGCCCGCAGCGACAGCCTCGCCTCGTCCGTCAAGCACCACCCCTCGAGGTGCGCCAGCGCCCGGCGGACGCGCGCCTCGTCTTGTGCCTCGGCCTCGCCTTCCATGCTCGCTTCCGTGCTGCGCAGGCTTGTCGTGGCTGTGGTGGTGGTCGTTGTGATTGTGAGATGCCGGGGTTTGGTTGCGGTTGTTGACGGATGGTTGTTGTGGGACGTGGTCGCGGGGGGTAGAGTGGATTGCGATGAGAAGGGTGATCTGAGGTCTGGTTTCTTGTTGTTGTTGCTGTGAGAAGAACTCTGTTGTAGGATGGCGCCGCTCGTGGCGGACTGGGGGATGCGGCTTGGCTGGCGCGAGCGAGGGTTTTGGTCCACTGTCGTGTCACTGCCTGGGATATGCTTGCTCGGAGAAGCACGAGCGACGGCGTAGACTGAGGTTGAAGGGTTGTTCTGCGCCGCCGCGGAGGTTTTGCGCGACTTGGCTGCGTAAGCTTCGCTGACTCGGGCGAGGTGGCTTGATCCTAGCAGCTCGTTGTGGAAGCGGTCGTGCAGCGCCATGAAGCGGCCGGCCCAGTACTGCGGCGGCATTGCTGTTGTGATTGTGTAGATGTCATGCTGGTGGTTAGCCTCTGAGGTAGAGGGTTCTGCGGTTGAAGATGCCCGAACCCCACGCCCTCGGGCAATGTCTAGAGGACGGCCCACGGTGCTCGACTGGTAAGACTCTCCGCTGACATCGCGGCTGCCGGTGCCTCGGCTGGTGACTGAGCCACGGGAGAGAGACTTGGTCAGGCTGGAAAGAACATTCAAGGTCCGACTTTTCGGAAGTCCAAGTCGGGGCTGTGCCGCTGCGGTATCTGCTTTTCGGGGTGTCGGCACTTGGTCCTCGTCGTTGCTGACATCGGTGATAAAGGACGAAGAGCGTGAGAAACGGCTGGCATAAAGTGCTGTCGCCGCATGGCTCGGGGGAACGCGGCTGTTGATCATCACTGGTCTGCGGCCCAGCGCGTTTTTACTCCCGTCCGACGGCCCTCGGCGAATCCAAGAGTCTTGCGGTTTGGAGTCCCGTCGGGCTTCACGCCCTTGGGCATTCGCCATCGCTCCGGCAGAAACTTGAGACTCCAGCTGATGGCCGATAGAACCTCAAGTGCGACGATGACTCTGACAAGGTCGAGGGCGCTGCAGGTGTGGCGAGCCAACTCCATCCAAACTCTCAGTATTCTGCTGAAGGTGACCAGGTCTGCGCTAATGGAGCCGGTGAGAAGGGCGAAATTCGAGGATATAGACGCTTCAGCTAGCCGAATGGTGGCCCAGAAGAGGTGACAGTAGAGCGAGCACAGGTTTCTGAGCGCACCGGCAGCAGTGCGCAGCGAGATGCTAGCGTTTTCGTCCTCTTCAAGTTCGTCTTCCCCGCGGTACTCGGGAAATGGTGTTGCCGTAGTCGGTCTCGGTTGAGAAAATAAGCTCAGTGTTTCCTCGATTTTTCGCTCCACGTCAACAACAGGAATGTATGTCAGAGTGAGCGCCTCTGACAGAGTGTTAGTAGGCTTTCCCGAGAGTCACATCTTTCTGACGTCCCTACTTACCGGACAAGGGTGTTGAGCAATCCGTTTCACGATCTAGGCTAATCGTCGAGACAAACGCGGCGTGATCGCTGGGGCAAGGCGACGTTGGTGGAATCGCTCTCCTCGACCGGCCTGAGCCAGCCGTAGGCTTCAACTGAAGAGGTCGGGGTGCGACGATCCGGACGTTGAGGCCTGCGGGAATGTCGCCCTCATCCAGTTCCGACCAAGGGTCCGTATTAGAACTCCAGGGACTCCGTTCCAGCCCTCTACTCATGGCAGGTTAGCAAGGGAACAAAGGCCGTCGCTGGCCGGAGTAGATATCTGGGGGTTCTGAAACTGATAACTGGTGCTGTGCGCGTAGTTATTTTGAAGACAAGGGCTGCGTTGAAGGGACCAGTAGAAAAAGTAGAGTTCGACAGGATGGCAGGGCAGGCTTGGGGGGCGAGCAGTGACCGGGTACATACCGTGACCGTTTCTTGGGAGAGCTCGAGAGGAAGGGTTGGGGACGAGTCGAGTTTCTGAGGAAGTTGCGAGGACGCCGTGGCAAGTGGAAGGCGGGTCGATGGGCATGAAGAGCGTGGGGAAATCGAGACGGAGATGGCCGGCCAACAACAGTTCAGATCGAAGAAGTCGCCCTTTGCAGAAACCAGTGAGTCCCGACTTGTGACTGCTGCCGGGTGCGTGACAGCAAGAGTACAATTTGAAGACATCAAGTCCTCCCACACTCGCAGCCCTCTCCAACAACCAGACGAAGCAGAAGATCTAAACCCAAAACAGGCCAAGATACTCATTCCCAACCACGCCGGCCATGATAGCCTTAGATACCCCGAACCGAAATGTATACATTCTAGATGCCGCGTCGTTGAGCCCAAAATGCTGCTTCGTTCCTCCGTCACGGAAAAAACCATTTGTTCATGTCCTTGTTTTTCTTCGAGCCGTGCTTGAGGGGCTCATCCCGGAACCCGAAACTGCGCTGCTGGAAACGGCGGCGACCTGCGTGACGGCTCACACACCGTCAGCATCACCGACGGTGTTGGCGCCGTGGGGCGAGGTGGCAGCGCAGGCGGTGATCACCTGGAAGATCTCGTCGAGATGCTCGACCTCGTTGGCGCACGTGGCGGTCCTCGAAAATCTGACCGAGCACCGCGCCGGGGGTGTCCCGGCGGCCACGGGCTCACAGCCGGATGGCAGGGCTTGCCGAAGGCGATGCAGACCAGAGCGCTGACCCAGCCGACCCCTTCGCGCATGCCGCCGCCCCGCCGCCGTCCCAGTTTCCCGCCGTTGTCCCAGCTTCTCGCCGCCGACCCAGCCAGCCCAGCTTCCCGCACAACACGGCATCAAACAGTATGAACTACGTTGCAAGCTGCTTGGACCAACCCAGCCATCCCAGCTTCCCGCACAACCAAGTCATGCGTAGTTTCACGTCCGAGGGGACCTTCTCACCCTCCACCATGCTCGCCTCCGGTCCCTGTCCCCTTGGCCAATGGGACCCGAGCCGGAACCCGATCCCACAAGGACATTCTGCGCCCGACGCCAACAGTCCCACCTCGGACAACCACCCCTCGGCTAGTTCCTCAACCCATCCGCCGCGAGGTTGTCCCAACCGTCAATGTCGAAGCGGAAAACCTCGTCGCCCTGCCCTCGCGGGACTGGATTCCCGTTCGGGTCCCAGAGGGCGCGCTCGACGTAGGTGACGCTACCGTCCCAGCCGACGAGGATGACCGTCTGGCGCTGGGTGCCGTAGAGGCCCGTCTCGAAGCCGTTGGGCTGCCGAGGGTCCGTCCGCGCCGCCGCCGCCGCCGCCGCCGCCGAGGCCCCGACGATGACGGCGGAGGAGGAAGAGTCGCGGCCCGTCTGCTTCTGCGCCTCGTTCATCTGCTCCTGGTGCTGCGGGCCGCCGAAGGCTGGGATCAGGATCGAGTCCTTCAGGTAGGCAAGGCCCTCCTCGAGCTCCATGGTGTGGTTGTGCGGGAAGTCGTCGCGGTCTAGGATCTGGAAGAGCGCGGCGATGAAGTCCTCCTCGTCGTCGGCAGCAGTAGCGGCGACGGCGCGGTCCAGCATGTCGGTGCCTTGCCGGATCTTGAGCCAGAGCCCATCTTTGCTCGCGTCGCTCGGTTCCAGGTAGGTGGCGTTGCTGAGGCCGTAGCAAAAGCCGCGTTGGCCGCAGATCCATGGGACCTGGCCGGCGTCGTCGCAGCGGTTGGAGATGATTGCGAGCGGCTGGATATTCTTTTCCCGGGGCACCTTGCGCAGCTTGCCGCAAAGCAGCGAGAAGCCGCCCACACCCCTGACGCCGCCGTCGTCCAGCATGCGGTGCACGAACTGGTCCGTTGACTCGGCCGGGTCTGCCTCGAGCCATGCTGTCACCATGGCGCCCCGGCTGCGGGTGCCCTGTACGGGATGTGCCGCATCGTTGGTGTCGGCCTCTCGATAGTTGGTGAGCACGGCAAAGTTGCCCCCCTTGGTGATGCCGAGCCACGTGCCTCGCTCGGGTCTGTGTAGATCCCGGCTGGAGAGAACATTGGCTGACCCGTTCCGGCCTGTCCACCAGTGCGGGCGACTGGTTGGTCGGAGGATGAACTCGTCCCGGTTGTCGAGCACGATCAAGGCATATTTGGGATGTGATGTGGATATGAGGACGATGCACATGTTGGCTGTCTTGTGTGTGATGTGTGGCAAAGGGGATATCGTAGGGATTTTAGAGGTGAGGAGATTGTTCCTGTCACCAGTTTCCGATTCTCACGGCGGGCTCCCAAGTTGAAGTTATACTTTTCCCGGTGTATCCGTATAAGGTATTAGTTTCCCGGTCAGGCCACTACGGGCGGTCTCGGAGAGGTGATGTCGTCAAGCTACCTAGCCCCGGTCCATCACCTGACGTTGGCATTGACAACGCACCGACCTGTGGAAGGCACAGCAGACGGACCAACGATCATCGGGCTGCAGCTCGAGCGTCAACCTGGTGACATACGATGTTTTGTTAATTTTTGCGCAACCTAGAAGCGTATTCAGGTCCATTTGGTTAACCAACGGCTTCCTGACGACGGGAACCGCCGATGTGTGAGAGACGGAATGTTCAGTTCAAACCCCCGGGTCCTCCAAGTGGCAAGGCACGGGCCACTACGGAGTAAAGCCCCACTCCGCTAAAGGGACCCACTATTGCTTGTGGCCTTGGCCTCGAGGAGACCGATTGCCCGGTGTGTAAGCAACCTTGGACTGGGATGAAGAAGCCCATTGATCATTGACAGTCCATCTGTTTCAATGATTTGGTTTTCTGGGCTTCATCCAAGTGCAATCGCCAGCAGGACAGCCAGTTTCGCCAGTGCAGAAAGGAATGCCATGCTGCTGAAAGGACAAGGTCACTGAAGAACAACGCACACGAGCAGCTGCAGGCCACACGTTTGCCCCGCATTCCAGTCTGCCCACAAACTTGAAGCCACGAACGACGTGGAGAGCGGTGTCATGACCGAGGTGACCTGGACCATGTTGTCGAGTTTGGTAGTACCACCGTAGCGAGGGTCGAAAACCTACGACCTGAGCTCGCTGAGTGCCGACGGAGTAGCGTTGCCTTGCCGTGATCTGGGCCCGGCCCTGATGAATCTCCATCCACGGGAATAGGGGCATCTCGGTGGCCGAAGACTTGTGACTTGACAGCGCCCGTCTTCTTGGGTTTATTGACGAATCAGGACCGAGGTTGTTTTGGGGGGCCGTCTTGGGTTCCTGGCGTGCCTCAAGAGTGCCACTGCGGGGCATTTTACTTCCATGTGCCGGGCCAGAAAAAATCTGATTGAGTCACTGGTGGGAGGGGCAGAGAGACGACTATTTCAGCGACACCGGAAACCTGGGAGCTGCAATTCTTCCCTCTCAAGTACACTCTGAATTCTGACCCGGAAATCAGTTTTTCTACCCTCGATTTCTATTGTGATTTGTCCAGACCTCCCCTCCCACTCAACTCCAAACACACAGACAGGCACCATGTGCGGCACAGACGGAACAAGCGGTGCCAATGGCACCGGCACCCGCAATGGCGCCAATGGGGTATGTCTTTGCTGGCCCTGCATCGGGTCCCTTATCATCTTATCGACGCGACATGTCTACCCTTCAAGGTCCTTATTGCCCATGATACTCACATCTTCCGTCGCAGGGCGCAAATTTCCGCTCGAACCCGTACCAGCCCGTGGGCGACTTCCTCTCCAATGTCGGCAGCTTCAAGATCATTGAGTCGACATTGCGCGGTCCGTTATCGGCGCCCACTGCCTGCTGAACCACGTCGCTGACTATACCGTCTCAGAGGGCGAGCAATTCGCCAATGCTTACTTCGACACCGAGACCAAGATCAAGATGTCAGTAGCCTTGAAACATCTGCTGGAAACCTTTGTAAAGACATCGCTAACTTTGCTGTCGTCTAGTGCCAAGGGTATGATGGCTCTGCGCGCTGCCCCGCTCGACCTTGACCCGGCCACTGACACCCACCCCTCGTGGTACAGCCCTCGATGCCTTCGGCGTCGACTACATCGAGTTGACCTCGCCCGCTGCCTCGGAGCAGTCGCGCAGGGACTGCGAGGCCATCTGCAAGCTTGGCCTGAAGGTGCGTCTCCCTTTCCCCTCGGAAATACATGAGCCCCCAGCTAACAACCCGCAAAGGCCAAAATCCTGACACGTGAGTCTCCGACTTCGGCGGTCCACCAAACGAGTCCCCCGCAACTGACATCCACAAGACGTCCGCTGCGACATGCGCGATGCCAAGCTCGCGGTCGAGACTGGTGTTGACGGCCTCGACGTCGTCATCGGCACATCCAGCTTCCTGCGGGAACACAGCCATGGCAAGGACATGGCCTACATCGAGAAGACGGCGATTGAGGTGATCGAGTACATCAAGTCCAAGGGCCTTGAAGTGCGCTGTGAGTACACCTCGACTTTCTCTGGTTTCTACACGATACATCACAACACTGCCGATATCCACACTCCTGGCTGCCGAGACGAGAGGTTGGGATTATCCAAGGACTCCGATTGGGGCGGGAAGATGAGGTGGAGGAAGGCGTGCGACGAAGGGCAGGGCCTGCTGTGGAAAAAGCGTGGCTCTTCTTCTGTCGGAACTCAGCGATCCTTCGCGACCACCCAAGCCTATGAGTCATGGTTCGTAGTGAACTCCATGCTAACAGCACATAGTCTCCAGTGAGGATTCCTTCCGGTCTGACCTGGTCGACCTCCTGTCTCTGTACAGGGCGGTTGACAAGGTTGGCGTCAACCGCGTCGGCATTGCCGATACCGTTGGCTGCGCCTCCCCAAGACAGGTCTACGATGTATTTCTTCCTGACACCCCTATCCATTCTTCTCCACCGGCTAACGTGGCTCAACAGCTGGTCCGAACGCTCCGTGGTGTTGTTTGTATGTGGCCCGCAACCGATACTGCAGGAGTTTACTGACCTCTCTAGCCTGCGATATTGAGACACACTTTCACAACGATACTGGCTGCAGTATCGCCAATGCGTATGTCATCCCGCTATCCATATGAACTGCCTCGCTAACCGGCCGAAGTTACTGCGCTCTGGAAGCCGGTGCCACTCACATCGACACCAGCGTGCTCGGCAGTAAGTGCTTGCGGTGGATTGTTTCCCCTCCGAACTAATGCTTACGGATTGTCACAGTCGGTGAGCGCAACGGTATCACCCCCCTCGGCGGTCTCCTGGCCCGCATGGTCGTGACCAGCCCCGAGTACGTCAAGAGCAAGTACAAGCTGCACATGCTCAAGGAGGTTAGTAGTACGCTGACAATCAACCTGGGTTATGCTGACTCCTCCCCAGATTGAGGATATGGTTGCCGAGGCGGTTGAAGTCAACACCCCCTTCAACAACCCCATCACGGGCTTCTGCGCCTTCACCCACAAGGCCGGCATCCACGCCAAGGCCATCCTCAACAACCCAAGCACATACGAGATCCTCAACCCGGCCGACTTCGGCCTGACCCGCTACGTCCATTTCGCGTCGCGGCTGACGGGCTGGAACGCCGTCAAGACAAGAGTCGGGCAGCTCGGTCTGACCATGACGGACGACCAGGTCAAGGAGGTTACCGCCAAGATCAAGACGCTGGCCGACGTGCGGCCCATCGCCATCGACGACGCCGACTCCATCATCCGCAGCTTCCACCTGACCCTGCACGAGCAGCCGGGCAAGGCCGCGCCGGTCAAGGTCCAAAACGGCGAACCGGTCGAGGTGGCCAACGGACTATAAAGTAAAGTATGCATTCCTTGAGAGGGGCAATGGGGCGCTGTATGAAGGGGGATTTCCTATTGAACTTGCTTGGCCACATGATTCCGGAGTTTGCTTGGGAAAAGGCGAGGAACGGTTGAGAAAATTTGCGCATTTGTTTGCACCAGATCCGGGACACGATAAGTTCTGCATGGTAGTGTCGCTGCTAAGGTAGGAGAGGCAGATTAGGAGTAATTATACACACCTGTTTGTCTCATCATGCTATTTCACCCAGTCGAGGTCTTCGTTTCTGAGGTGAAGCTAGAGCAAGGGTGAGGAAGGCCTCGCAAACCCCGAGCCTGATCAGCGTTCATTGGTGTTGACCGCCTAAGGTAGGTTTGCGCCCTTTTCTGCCAATGGCAGCCGTTCGTACCTGTGTAGGCCAGTAGCATTGCCAGTGTGGACGTCATCGTGCATACGGTCTGAAGGACCCTTCAAGCAGCAATCGTCTGCATCGATTGTCGTTTCATCAACTCGGGCCGTGGACGTCTTTTTCGTGCATTCGTGCCCGAAAAGAGACCTGCCAGCTCGGCGGCCCCACGAACATGGAAATGCGCAGCCGCCCGGAGAAGGGAGACACGTGCCAATGTACCATCGAGGAGCAAGAACGTAGCAATTGAGACTGGGCCATGGGTCTAGGCATTGGCTCTGGTGACATCTCGTCGAGACTGGATGTTGATGAGTATGAAGCAGTCGTTATCTTCGTCATGGCCTGGCAGTGCGGACACCGCTCCTTGATGGATGACCCTGGGTGGTGATAGATTGAGGTATCTATCAACATGCCTATACACTGAGGTTTCGCACCACAACGATTTGCGTCTCAGTCTTCCATGATGATCACCGTCTTGCTGCCTGAGCCCAAAACTTTGATCGGAAAGTGAAACCTCGCAGCTTCCATGATGACTCGTAAAAAGCGCAGGGGTGAGTAGCGCACGGGCTATCTCAGTGCCGGCTGAAAAGCGGTCTTGGCTTGGTCCATTCCGACCCACTCATGTGTCGTCATCGGACCAACAACTTGGACCTGAGACCAGCCAGAACCCCTCCTTTGCGTTCCGTAAATCCATCCGAACACGCACCTGCGAAACCACCAACCCTCATCCAGGATCGCCAGACCAGAGATCGAGTTCAAGGAGCATCGACTCTCCCGAGGGCTCACAACAACACCCTGTGTTCCGCATTACCCCACCAACATCGATCGCACTACTCAACCGAACAAACCTCTCCATCATCCTTGTGACCACTTCCAGCAAAACCACAGTAACACGGCCATGGCCAACCGCTTCTCCGCCCCAGACGTCCCCCGCCCGGAGCGCTGGGACCGCGACCGCTACGAGTACGAGCGCGAGCGCGACCATGACCGTGACCGCTACAGCGACGTGCGCGGGCGCTTTGACGACGACGACGACGACGACAACGACGACGGCCACGTGTACGTGCGACGCGGCCCACGTCCCACATCGCGGCCCCGCGACCGGGATGACCGATCCTCGACCACGATGGGACCGTCCGACCGAGACAGGGAGTGGGACCGCGAGCCACCCCGGCGATTCCGCGGCGGCGGTGGCAGGGCAGACGAAGAGAGCGACGTTGTGGTCCGTGAGCGGTCGCGCGAGAGGCGCAGGGTTGTGTATGATGACGAGCCCCCGCATGGCCCCCCGCGCCGGGAACCGCCCCGGCGCATCGTCTCGCCTCCGCGCTGGCGTCGTCCCGTTTCTCCTCCTCGTCATCCTCCGCGGGGGGAAGTCGAGGTGGACAAGTCGCGCGTCGTGTTTGAGAGGGAGCGATACCGCAGCCCGTCGCCGGCGCCCAGGCGGCCGCCGGTGCTGCTGAGGCGCCAATCGAGTCTGGATACCTTTGATCGCAAGCCGGCGAGGCGGTATTGGGAGCAGCGGGAGGAGGAGTACGGCCCGCCTGCGAGGAGGGACGACCATCATCGGCTGCCGCCGTATGTGGATATCCCGCTGCCCAGGACCAAGGCGCTGCCGCCGCCGAGGGGGTATGCCGAGCGGGAGTACGCCGACGAGATTCAGGTGTCGGATCCGCACCGCTATGGGGACGAGGACTTCCATGCGTACCCCGAGAGGGTGCGGGAGAGGGAGACGGTGAGGACGCGCCGCCGCGATTCGAGGGTGAGGAGGCGGTCGAGGTCGTCAAGCTCGAGCAGTTCCAGCAGCAGTAGCGGCGGCACCGCCTTGACGATGCGGAGCGAGTATCCCAAGAAGGGCAAGACGCGCATCCCGGCCCGGCTGGTGTCGAAGCGCGCGCTGATCGACCTTGGATATCCGTATGTCGAGGAGGTACGTTGGTTTCCCCTTTTTTCACATGAGAATGCAAACGCCTTATTCTGACTCCGTTGTGCAGGGCAACGTCATCATCGTTCAGAAGGCACTTGGCCAGCATAACATCGACGACTTGCTCAAGCTCAGCGACGATTACAAGAAGAGTACGTCCGCCCTGCCCCAAAAACGGTAACAAAATGACGGAATAGCTAACGGCCCTAGGTGAACTGGAGCTTATCACTGCTCGATCCAGCGCCGGCGACCTCATTGAAGAGCGCGTCGAGCGCCGAACCGAGATCTACGAAGGCGCCGCCGCCCTGCCCGCGCCTCACCCGGCGCCCGTCGCTCCCGGCAACGGCCCCATCATCGTCGATGCCCATCCGCCCCAGCAGCCGGTCGAGGTGGTCAAGACAACCGTCATCCGCGACGCCTCGCCCAGCCGGTACACGACCACGTCGTACGACAACACCACTTCGTACGACACGGCCAGCTCGTACGACACGTACACGACCACGACCAGCTCCCCCACGGTCGTCTACGACCGCTCCCGCGAGGAATCCGGCCACGTCCCCGTCGGCCCCGTCGTGCTCGCAGGCCACCGCCACCGCCACTCGCACGGCCACCGGCACGACGTCTACGAGACGGACGACCTGCGCTCCGAGATACGCCACCTGGAGAAGCAGCTGGCGCGGCGGGAGCGCAGCCGGCACCGCAGCCGGCACCGGAGCATGAGCCGGGGCGGCGAGATGGTGCGCGCCGAGCGGCTGAGCACGGGCGAGCTGGTGCTCTACGACGAGGAGGTCGAGCTCGTGCAGGAGCCGACGAGGGCCGGGCCCAGGATCGAGAAGGACAAGAGAGGTAGGCTGTCTATTAGCGTGCCGAGGTACCGCTGAGAGGGTGCGTCGGTGTGTATTTTTCTTGGTCCTACGTCTTTTGGATTGTTGTTGTTTCTGCGTTGCGTTTTATCTGGCTATGTCTTCTTTGTTGTCTTGGCTCTGCAATCTCATACCCCCTCCGTTTCTCTTTTTTCTGCCTGACCCTAGGGAGATCGATGGGAGTCTTGGGCTGAGTCGGGTTGGTGTCGGTTCCGTTTCTGTCAGTCATGATTGAGTCTGATCCGCCCTGCTGGCACGTATGCTGATATGGCCCTTCTCTACAGGTCCCCCGCCGAGGTTGATGAAGGCCATGTTGGCTACCTTGACTTGATTGCCTTTTGGCCCTGGCTGAGAGTCGAGCGTTGGAAACGTGTGGTTCCAGCGGAGCCGGGGGCGTTGAGATGGCTTGCCGGCCCGAATTCATGGTAATTTTGGATATGGATGGTGCGTCATGAGTCACGATGTGATATGATTTTTTGTTCCTGGCTCATATTTACCAATATACGATGTTGATATCGGGACGAGGATTTGGGCTTGGACGGGAGGTCTGGAGCATTTAGGTATTAGAAAATTCCTAGCAATACTTGTTTACCGTACGGTTCTGTTATGAAGTATCGGCACAGGAGCAACTCAACCGCCCGCTGGAGGCCGAAAGTGTGCGATGATGGCCGATGTCACCCTGTTCAGCTCTTGGGCACCTCGGACTTCCAGATGATTGATAATCAACAACCTGCTGGCTACCGGAAAGGATCCAAGAACCGGAGTTAACTTCAGCTCCGGATCTACATTGGGGTAGCTCATTCTTTGTGTTGACCAATACAATATGCCATCAACTCAAACCGTCTGTGGCTTCAAAAGCCCGCGTCACCCCCGCTCCATCCCGTCCAGCCAGTCCACCCAATTCACTCACTCAACAGCACCACCACTCGGCGTGTACACTTTCCTCCCAGCAGAAAGCAAACCAAGATGGCGACCCTCGCCAAAACAGTCGTCGCAACAGGCGCCTCCTCAGGCCTGGTAACTAACCCCCGCCCCATTCTTATGCTTAACTTACACCAGCCCACCCACAGAAGATATACTGACACTCACACCAGGGCTTCGAACTCATCAAGCAACTGCTCACCCACCCCTCGCCGCGCGACGATCACGAATCCAGATACCGCTTCATCGTCGGCGCCCGCGACGTGGCCCGCACCCAGGCCGCCTACGACGCGCTGCAGGAGCAGTACGACGCCGCCGCCCGGCACAGCCTGACGGTGCTGCCGCTCGAGCTCTCGGACCTGGCCGCCACCCGGTCGTTTGCGCAGCAGACGCTGCAGCGGCTGGCCGAGTCCGAGTCCGAGTCCGAGTCCGGGGCGGCGGCGGGGCTGGATTATCTGCTGCTGAATGCTGCTGTCTCGGGCGGGCGTGAGGCGGTTTGGGTTCAGGGTGAGAAAGGGAGGGGTGGAGTGGATGGGTGGTGTGAGGGGGTGGTTGTTAATCATTTTTGTGAGTGATCAACCGGACCTTGCGTACGGTACCTTCACTGCCTGCCTATCTGGCTTGCTCTGTAAGGGTTTGCGTTTCGTGTGCTGATGCATTCGACCTACTCTAGCGCAGCACTACCTGATGCACCTGTTGAAGGAGAAACTGGTCGAGTCGAAGGGGAGGGTGGTGGTGGTTTCTTCTGGGGCGGTAAGGAATGTCAAGGATACTGGTTTGTCATCCCCCCTTCCCCCCCCCCCATCTTTCGCCGAGGGTGGTCAAAGGTTGGGGATTTTGGTTGGCCGACTGACTGACTGAACGAGCAGACTCACTCGAGCGCGACCTCAAGGCAGGTGCTTCCGAAGATGCACGGTTGCTATACGCGCAAACAAAGTTTGTCCAGCTGCTTGGGGCGCACTGGTGGCGGCGCCAGCTGAAGGGGCAGGCAACTGTTGTTGCCGTCTCGCCGGGTCTCATCCCGGGCACAGGCATCGGGAGAGGCTCGGGGATGAAATTGACCATGGACATGCCAGACGCAAAGCCAGTGTCTGAGGGTGAGCGCCTCAAGAGTTGATGAGACGTGAGAGCATGTTCAGTCAGCTAACGGATGGCAGGAGCACAAAGTATCCTCCGTGCTTTTACGCGAGACGACCTCCCCGAGGATCCCGAGCAGATCTTCTTGACCAGCTGGGGAGAGTGGTGGAATAAAGATGTCTACGGCCTGACGCTGGATCGGGCGCTGCAAGACAAGTGGTGTCCGAGCAAGGAAGTGATGGAGCAAGAAGCAGGGCTGTCTGGCTGAGTTTTGCATGGAGGCAGTCAGTGAGCCAACACTCTGCGTCGTGACAGTTGGCTGGTAGAGGCTGTGTATCTCGTCCTGCGCTTGAGTTCAGAAGCTCCGACACCGACACCGTACCGGAGCTTTGTGTAGATTGAACGGTTCAGGGGTCCGCATCACCATCCTCGAATTGACTGGTGGCCAACGCCACGCGTTAACAATCAATAACCGAGAGATTGGATGTCCAGTTGGTACGTGAGTTTGAGCCCATGTCAAGCGCAACGTACATGATATGGCCTCAACGGAGGTCGTTGAGCCACAACCCGCGAGCTTGGCCAGCCTATGGACAGGGCGTCGGAAGCAGTACTGATACCGTGTAGTCCGCTACTCGGATCTCGTCCCATCCAGAACCAGTTGGCCTTGGTGGGCTGTGTGGCCGATTCGCTTGTCGTTGTGTTGACTCGCGTTCTTTGTATTCGATCCGAAGAGATGCAGTCGGCGAGACACTCCAATGCGATGCTGAGAGTACACCAGGGAAAGAGCGCACCAGATTGGCCACAGGCGCACGCTCAACCTTGCCGGCAAAAGGGTATGATTCCAAATGTCGAGTCTCTCAGCAGGCCCAGCCGGACGATTGACATGTTGGCGAGGTTGACCGCGAAGACAATTCACGCACCTCGATGGCCATACCTTAACCCTTCAGGAAGCCGACGAGTCTGACGGGATCGGCGAGGCCCGGGGCGCAGGACGAGGGCCAGACTCCAGATGGCGGGGACGACGCTGCATTACCTAACTCTTGTACCGCGGCATTGGCGTGCATGTGGGCGCACTGGGCGGCGATGACCGGGCTCGAGCCGGACTTCGACGGTGAAGCGCAGAATTTTCATGGTTGTTTGCCTGACTTTGACGGCTGCCGAGGGAAGAAACTGCGGGGCTCGGCTGCTCCGACAGTCGATAGTTGCAGCGCCAAGCTCAGCCAAGAGCCGCCCTCGTGGACAGGAGGCTTGGCAGACCCTGTGTATTCGAGCCTGGCCTGTGCATTCGGCCCGTTGAGGCAGGGATCTGTGCTATCAATCTGATCTGATAAGATTTCAATACTGGCGCGGCGGATTCTGGGCTTTGGGCCTGCGGCCTCGCTCCTCCCTTCTGGGGCCGTCACCCGGCTGCGGATGCGCGTTTATTGGACGTGCCGTTTCGTAGGATCAGCCCGCTTGCATGGCAGAGTTTTTTCTCACGTCATGCATACCAGGAAGCTGGGCCGATGCAATCACCCGCGTGTGGGGGTCTGACGACGGTCCGCACCAGCAGATCCCAAAGGCAGATAAATAGTGAAGTAAGTAGCAAACCATTGGGAAAATCTGCCGAACTCCTGTGTTGTATTCAAGTCCACAACCGTTCCGCTATTTGATTTGGAGCAGCGAACTATGGCGATCGACGACGACAACAACACCAAGTCTGAGGCTATGGTAGCTACGCCAGACAACGCTACCGACCATGACCAGACACCCCGCCAATCTTCGGTCTCGGCGCCATCGCTGGACGAGAAGTCGGCCGGTGTCCGCCGTGTCGAGGCCATTGCGGCCGTCCTGACGACCGTGGACCGCGTCGTCATCTTCCTGAGCGTCTTCCTCGTCGCTTTCGCCTACGGCCTCGATGGCACCGTCCGCTGGGCCTACCAGCCGTATGCCACGGCCTCGTTCGACAACCACTCTCTGCTCTCCACCGTCAACGTGCTGCGGTCCGTCATCGCCGCCGCCGTCCAGCCCACCGCGGCAAAGGTTGCCGACATCTTTGGCCGCGCCGAGCTTGTCGCCCTGTCCGTGTTCTTTTACGTCATCGGAACCGTCGTCGAGGCCGTCGCCACCAATCTCCAGACCTTTGCCGCGGGCGCCATCATCTACCAGATCGGCTACACCATGATCATGCTGCTGGTCGAGGTCATCGTGGCCGACCTGACGTCAACCCGCGCTCGCCTCTTCTTCAGCTACATCCCCGCCATGCCCTTCCTCATCACCACCTGGGTGAGCGGCAACGTCTCGCAGTCCGTCCTTGGCGCGACTACCTGGCAATGGGGCATCGGCATGTGGTGCATCATCTACCCCGTTTGTGCCACGCCTCTGATCGTGAGCCTGGCCCTCGTCGGCCGCCGCGCGCGCAAACACGGCCTCATGGACAAGTACGCCGATGCCGTCAAGAGCAAGCCCTGGGGCGCGTTTCTCATCGACCTCTTCTGGCGTCTCGACGTGATCGGCATCATCCTGATGATCGCCATCTTCGCCTTGATTCTCGCCCCCATGACCATCGCCGGCGGCTTCGAAGCCTCGTGGACCGCCCCGCAGATTCTCGCACCCCTGATCGTCGGCATCTGCTGCATTCCCGCCTTCGTCGTGTGGCAGCTGCGCGCCCCTCACCCGTTGGTGCCCTTCTACCTGGTCAAGGACCGCGGCGTGTGGGGTGCGCTAGGTATTGCCATGTTGCTCAACTGGGCCTGGTACATGCAGGGCGACTACCTCTTCTCGGTCCTGCAGATCGCCTTTGATTTCGACACCATGACGGCCACCCGCGTCACCAGCTTCTACAGCTTCTTCAGCGTCCTGTCCGGCTGCATCCTCGGCCTCATCGTCTACAAGGTCCGCCGCCTCAAGATCTTCATCTTTGCCGGCACCTGCCTGTTCATGGTCGCCTTCGGCCTGCTGATCCACTACCGCGGCGACCCCACCTCGTCCAGCCGGGCCGGCGTCATCGGCGCCCAGGTCGTCCTTGGCGTCGCGGGCGGCATGTTCCCCTACCCGGCACAGGCGTCCCTCCAGACGATCCTCAAGCACGAGCACCTCGCCGTCATGACGGGACTATACCTGGCCACCTACAACCTCGGCTCGGCCTTTGGCGGCGCCGTGTCGGGCGCCATCTGGACCCAGGTCCTGCCCGTCGACCTCGGTGAGCGCTTCGCCGTCTTCGACAACGCCACCCTGGCGACGTGGGCCTACGCGGACCCCTTTGCCTTTGCGCTCCAGTACCCCGTCGGCACGCTCGAGCGCCAGGCGCTGATCGACTCGTACAAGCACGCCCAGCGCCTGCTGACCATCACGGGCATTTGCCTCTGCGTGCCCCTCATTGCCTTTGCGGCCGTGTTGCGGAACCCGAAGTTGAACGACCAGCAGACTCTGGCGCATGAATCGCCGTTAGGCAGTGCTGCGGTGGCCGAGGGTGGTAGGGATGGTGTGTAAAAAGTACGCAGGAAGATGTATGCAAATCGTGCTCGTGTCGTGGTACGAGATCACAGACGACCGATTAGGGGCCAGGGATTTGTGGCGCAATGATACCCAGGGGGATTACCCGACGCGCCACGGCGAACACATGATTGGAAAGCAATGCTAAATATTAACGCAGTAATATAATGAAAGGAATTCTTCAAACGGCTGGCATGGATGGAGTGATTTGCCTACCTTGCTTAATCATGGACCGGTCATGGATCAATACTTCCGCCATGGCTCTGGCAAATTTCTCTGCGGAGGTTCGATACCTCTCTTCCTCCGTGGTATCGACACCGTCACATCGCAGTTCTTCGTAGCCTCGGGGAGGAGCGTCAACAGTCATTTGACACGGTGCCTTCGGGTAGTGGGCCTCTCCATCCCACTGGGCCCAACCGGATCAGCCCCCGCGCGACGCGACCTGTAGCGCCAAGGTGAGGCCAGCCAGGTCCACCGTCCCCTGAAGGTCGCTGACCGGCGTGACTCTGCCCTCCCAGCCCTTTCCCGCTTCTTATCTCTTGCCATGTGTGACCTCCCTTCAACGTCCCGTTTCTGCCACACCCTTCTTCGACACACAGTTCTTCGAAAGCCACGGACCATGGCTTCATCCATGGCTTCCTCCCGTTCTCCGTCCGAAAGCCGCAATCCCTCACGGCGTCTCACCCGACGCACCAAGATCCACCACGCCTGTCTTCCACCCACAAGACCCCAGCCTCTCCCCCGAAGCCCACTTCCCCTTTCAGACCGTCACCGCCCCAGACCGAACGCGCTTCCCGCGCTTCATCAACCTCTTCGACAGCCGCGAGATCCTCCTCGTCGTGTCCGGCTCGTGCATCAATAACGGCCGCCACGCCGACAAGCACCAGCCTCCCACCGGCGGCTGCTCCTTCATCTTCAAGGGCGGCAGCGCCACCAGCGCGACCGCTCCCATCCCCGTCAACTTTGCCCTCTCCCCCGCCTCGGCCCCAGCCAGTATCACCACCACAACCACCACCACCACCGCCCCAAGTGACAGGACCTAATACCCATCCGGGACCAGGACCGAGCAATCGGCCCCATCATCACTACCACCACCACCATCTTCACCACCATCTACAGACCCAAACCCAGACCCAACATCAGCAGCCTCAGACCCCGGCGCAGTCGCCTTCCCGCTCGAGACGCGCGGTCCCTCAGGCGAGCAGGCAGAACCGACATCAAACTGCGCCAAGCTCCGAGCCGTCATCGCGGCGAGGGCTGGTGGCGCGTCGTCGTGCTCACCGACCTCGAGTACATAGTCTGGGGCGCCACGCGGTGGGTGCCGCGGTGGGTGGCTCGGCGGTGGCGGAAGCCTGGGAACGGCGGTGGGAATGGCGGGATGGGGACGGGGATAGGGGGGACGGGGGGGAAGGGGAAGGGGAAGGGTGGTGGTGGTGGTGGTGGTGGTTACTATGGGAATCGGGATCTGTGGGAGGAGTTACAGGGTTGTGTTGAGGAGCTGCGGGGGCAGGGGTGTGAGGTTTCGTTTTGGTTGTTAAGAGCGGTGGTGGTGATTCGGCTGGTGGGCGGGAGGGGGATCGATGGGGTTGTGAGGCAGGCCAAGGTGGCGGCGCAACGGGCGGCGAGGGGGGCTGCGGGGGGGAGGGTTGAGAGGTTTACTCGGCTTTTTGGGATTAAGGTTTGAGGGGAGTTTGGGATGGTTGTGTCAGGATGAGTTTGATGAAGAGGGTGTCTTTTTTCGTTAGAGTTGGACTTGGTTGTGGCTTTGTCTTGGGTCTGGAGGGATTGCTCCATTCTTGAGCGTTGGGATGAGGGATGGAAGAGAGACAGGTGAATGTTTCCGAGAGAAACCAAACGTCAAGCAAACGTTGATAATCAATCCTTCCTCTCTTGCACACCTTCCGATGTAAGCCTCAGCTTCCCACCGACCCTGCATCGCCGGCAGGTGCATCCTCTCATCTGGCGGCATTCGGTCCCGACAGAGCGGAACCGAGACGGGACAAGGTGGGGCGGCGGCTTGCGTCGGAGCACCCCGCCTCGGGTCCGGACTGAACATACAAAATGAAAGGACGATCCTGACTTCTTCGGAGAAGTCCAGAGGGCTCTACGGCGCAGTGTATACGCTCAATCATCGGACGACAAGATGGCCAGCTCGTGGGTGCCCGACATGGACTCGGCCAGCGACTTCTCGCTAGCCAACATCCCGTTCGGCATCATCTCGACCCCGGACGACCCGAAACCACACGCCGCCGTGGCCATCGGCTCCTACGCCCTCGATCTCAAGGTTCTTTGCGCCAGTACCGATCTAACACAGATCTTCCCGGGAACCCGTGGCCTCGCCGAAGCCTTCTCCCAGCCCGCCCTCAACGCCTTCGCCGAGATGGGCCGCGCCGTCCACCGTCAAGTGCGCGCCGGCATCCAGGACCTCCTCTCCACAGCCACTGCTCACCCTTCTGTGCTCCGAGACAACACCGCGCTTCGGGCCCGGGCGCTCCTCCCGCAATCCACCGTCAAGATGCACCTCCCCATGGCCATCGGCGACTACACCGACTTCTACGCCGGCTACCACCACGCCCACGCGGTGGGCGTCATGTTCCGCGGGCCCGACAACGCGCTCCAACCCAACTACCTGCACCTGCCCGTCGGCTACCACGGGCGAACCTCGAGCGTCGTGGTGTCGGGGACGCCGGTGCGCAGGCCCGTGGGCCAGATCCTGCTGCCACCACCACCACCACCACCGGCGGACCCCGCCGAGGCGGCGCAGCAGCCGCCGCCGCCCCCGAGCCGGCCCGTCACGGCGCCCTCGCGCAAGCTGGACATGGAGCTAGAGCTGGGCTGTTTCCTGGGGGGGGCTGGTAACGAGATGGGCACGGCGGTCCCCGTGGACGGCGCGGACGAGCACATCTTTGGCTACGTGCTGCTCAACGACTGGAGCGCGCGAGACGTGCAGACGTGGGAGTACGTGCCGCTGGGCCCGTTCAACGGCAAGAACTTTGCCACCACCGTCAGCCCATGGGTGGTGCCGGCCGACGCGCTGGAGCCGTTCCGGGCGCGCGGGATCGAGAACGCGACCGAGCTGCAGGGGTATCTGAGGGAGGAGCGGGAGGATAACGTGTTTGATATTCGGCTGGAGGTGGACTTGACGAGTGAGTGGTTACGCTGTTTTTTTGAAACTTCTTTGCCTACTTGTACCTGCGACACGCAACATGGGAATGGCTGAAGCTAAGTAAATGCTGTTTGCGCCAGCCGCCGAGGGCGATACGACCACCATCTGCCGGACTAGCTCCAGGAACCTGGTCTGGTCGTTCCCGCAGATGATTGCCCACCACACGCTGGGCGGCTGCCCGATGCGTGCCGGCGACCTGCTCGGGTCGGGCACCATCAGCGGGCCGGGCGGCGTCGACGAGCGGGGCAGCCTGCTGGAGATGACCGAGAACGGCAAGAAGGAGGTGCTGCTGGCGGGCATGGATGCGCGGACTTTTCTGAAGGACGGTGACACCGTCACGCTGCGTGGCTTCTGCGGCGCTGATGGCGCCAGAGTTGGCTTTGGTGCATGCCGGGGGCGTATTTACAGCGCGGTGGAGAGGTGATGAGCCAGGGAGGCAAGCAACTGTACAGACATCTTAGACTTCAACCTGATTCTCAAGGTGTCCTCCAATGACCGTGTAGCTGTGCAAAGACTGGTGGCATTGATGGTGGAAGGGACGGAAGCAAACAAAGCCACTGCTGGATTGGGGGTTGCCATATCTTTAGGGGCTGGGCCGAGTATCCTCCTCAGCGTGTTACACCAGACCGCTAGTGACGCAGCTGTTTTGCAGGACAGAAGCATGAGATGCGGTGAGAAGTGGTCTACAACCCAGTCATGGAGGTCATTGACTCTTGCTCTGGGCTTCGTCACGCCCTCTGGTCGATTTCATCGCAGATCCAGTCTTCCCTGAGGTTCAGCTGCGCCGTCGCCGTGAGGTCCGTGGATTTGACGAGCGGCGGCGTCGGGTTTGTAACGGGTTCCTCCCCGCCATTGCCATCTTCTGTGGGGTTGGTACTGGTTGTGCTGGTGTTGTACTGGCGGCGGCAGCGGCCGGGGTTCGCTTTCGTGGGTAATCTCTCAGCTCCGAAGGACAGGCTCGCGGCGGATTTTGTTTCGGCAAGGTACTTTGCTCAGTTGTGTCGAGTGTTGATGCTGATGCTAAATGTCGTCGTCCTGCTTGCAAGCGACGGGAGTCAATACGGAGTAAAACGCGTAACCTGGAAACTTCCAGAGAGGGTTTGGAGAGTGGCCCCACAGGGCGCAGCTGGCCCGTCAACCCCCGCTCGGCCCGTGCTTGAATCGGGATCGGGTCGCAGATGGAAATCTTGGCAGGGATCAGCTCTCGAGGACGACCGCAGCGAAGGCGACAAAAAAACACTCTTGCACGACGTGTGGCCCGGGGGCTCGCTCTCTAGCTGCAGTCGGTTAGTAGCGGCATGGGGCGAACAAAGGGGATTACCTAGCAACTGCGAAACCTGACAGCGAGCGAGCGACACATCGAACCAATTCAAGGCTTTTTTCGTGCCGTGGCACTGCAATTCCAACCTTAATCGCCGGGGAGCCAAGGTCAAGCGCCATCCGATGGATTTGCTCGAAACCCAGGTCAGCGAGGTGCGCTCGTTCCTGGGTGTGGCAGGAGGTCCGCAGGTGCCGGAAGTTGCGTCGCCGCACGACATTTCCTTTGCTCAAACTCCCGATCCACTCCTCCCACGCGCTCACCACTCGTTTTCCGCACCCGGAGACATTTCCGCGCCAGGGCAACACCAATCCCAGTCCCCGATTGACGCTACCAACCTCAATGCCCACACGAAGCGGAGGGCGGATGACGCGGATGATGGTCCTGCAAGGCAGCAAAGAAGCAAGAGGAATCGGGTGCGTTTTCCGACCTCGGTTGATCCTTTGTGTCGGCTGTTCTCTTGGCTAACTGTTGTACCGCAGTACATCTCAATTGCATGGTGAGTGCTGGCCCCAGGAGACGCTGCGGCTGCCCGCCGTGTTGCAGTCCCGTTCACCACCCGAGTAAATGCCTGGCATGCACGCGCGGGACGGCAAGATGCAGACTGGAGACAGACCCTAACCGTCCTCCTTCACCGGCCACAGCAACGAGTGCAAGCGCCGCAAGATCAAGTGCAATGGCCAGACGCCGTGCCAGAGATGCGGCCATCTCAATCTGCAATGTCTCTATGCCCCGAATTGCTGCTCCAGCGTCAAGGACTCGGACGAGTTCAAGGACCTGGCCGCCCAGGTGAGGCATCTGCAGGACGAGGTCGGCACGCTCTTCAACTCCATGAACGCGCTCCGCCAGGAAACGGCACGCCTCGCCCCGCTGCAGGACCGAGTGCTCCCACCTCCCGCGCCATCACCCGCGCCCTCGTTCGGCGGCGGCGGCCAGAGGCCAACACTCCCTTACCGAGTCCCCTCCTTCTTCAACGGCCCGACCAGCATCGCCTTTACCGTCGATGTTGCCAAGAACACTTTGCACAACATGGGCTACTCGGGGGAAGAGGGCGGGAACGACGACAGCGGCGGTCGTGCGCAGCCAGATGCGTCGCCGCGTGCGTCCCCCTTGCTGGCCCCCGTTCCCTCGGGATCCCTTGCGTCGAGTCAAGCAGATCCGATCTTCGAGTTTGACGAGGCCGAAATGCAGCGCCTGATGCAGGTCTACCGCGAGGAAATCGACGTCATGTGGCCAGTGGCATCCATAGGCCCCATCTCGGAGCATATCAAGGCCCTATCCCCATGGATGGACGCGGCTAGGCGCGCCGCTGTCACGGTACCACCTGGGCTGGAGTCCCTCCTTTCGGACCACAAGACCATGCTGCTAAAAATCATCCTCTGCTGCTGTTTGGCCGTCACCGAACACGGCAACAGCGAGAAAGCGGCGCGGCTCTACGCCAGCATCCAGCCCACTGTCGACAAGATGCTCATGAGCAGCCCGGCCGACGTGACCACGCTGTCATTCCTTGCTCTGTGTGCCGGCTACCGCTACCTCTCCAACGACGAGATTCTCGCATGGCGCCTCATCGGCCAAATTGCGAGGCTGTGCTTTGAGCTGGGCTTGCACCGGCGAGAAGGCCTGCTGCAGATCGCCGACCCTCAAATTCGCAGAGATGCGTTACATATCTTCTGGGCGTCGTATATCCTGGACCGCCGGTGGAGTTTTAGCACTGGCCTACCCTATGTTTGCCACGACGACAAGATCGATCCGAACCTGCCGTATCCGGTAAGCCATTGCGCCGACAGCTTCCGACTACCTCTGCTGACCATCCTCAGGAGGAATATCCGTTTCTGGTGGCTATGATCGGTTACTCCAAGCTCGGCGCAAAGGTTTGGAAGCTGGTCGACCACTTTGAGCCTACCGTGACCCGGGAGCTGAAGCCGCATGACTTTGAGGAACTCGACCGTGAGGTTATGGTCTGGTGGTTTGAGAGCGTGCCCGAAGCCATCAGGACCGTGCCGCTGGACGGTGACACGATACAGGTCCCCACAGGGCCGTACGATTTGCAACGTTTACGTGTCTGGACACGGCTGCGACTCAACCAGGTATGCTCTACCCGAGAGTTGAAGCACACCTCTCAGTACTGACAGCGTCTCAAGGTCCGAATCTGGCTCTACACGCCCGTCCTACACAGTGCCACGAGCATATCCCACAACGCCCACCTTGCCCACAAGGTGGTGGACCTGGCCAAGCAGACCATCCGGCTTCTCACGCACCTCAACAACGAGACCGACCTCTACCGCCGCATCCAGGTGTTCTACCACCAGTTCCTGACGTCGGCCATCGCCGTGCTGTTCCTGGCGTCGACCCACGCGCCGCTGCAGTTCAGCGCCGCGTGCCGCGACGAGTTCTACATGGCTCTCGACCTGGTCAAGGAGATGTCGTCCAAGTCGTGGGTCTCGCACCGGCTGTGGCGCACCATCCGCTCGCTGCGGGCGTACGCGCCCAAGCTCGGGCTCGCCGACTCTTCTCAGTCTGCTTCTGCTTCTACTTCGGCTTCGGCGGCGCGCGTCGCCTCGGCCGGGCCGTCGTCATACACGTGCGGGGATAGCGTGAGCTCGGGCCAGAGTCCTGGCTTCTTGGGGGGTTCGCTCGACAGCGGTGGCAACAGCATCATGGGCGCGGGGAGCCGGTCGGGGAGCAGAGGGCCCGTGATGACAACCAGTTCCCAGGCGCTTGCGACGACGGGGACGACGCAGCCCATGCAGATCGATGACGAGAGCAATGGGCTGCGGCTGCAGAGCGAGATGTTGCGCATCTATGAAGGGTATCTGGGCATGACGGGCGTCGTCGCGGGAGTCGGGGGTTTGAGCAGTCCGGTGGCTGACATGGGTTATCGGGATGCCAGCCTTGGGCTTGCTGGACCCGGTGGTGGTGGTGGTGCTGAATTGCTGGTTGGGCATAGCGACGGGGGGGTCTATCAACAGATGAAGGACATGTTTTGAATATATATTGATGGCGTGCGGCAAGCGAGCACTCCTGTACAGCACTTACTATGAAGCGGCTCGTTTCTTCTTCGCCGGTTTCTGTTTCCCCGTTTATCGGACTCCCTGCTTACTTGTCCGGAATTATGCACGTTTACACTCATCAGCATGACTTTAGTCCCGTTTCAGGTCTTTCCACAAGCTGCCACCGCAATACTCCCCCCTGAGTCCCCTGACCATGTCCGTGACGCTCGCTTGTCGTGTGCATATGTTCCAACTATGTAGGTAGTTAATTAACGTTAACGTATATTATCAGTGGGTAACCCATATCAGTGAGTGGCCCATATCAGTGAGTGGCCCATATCAGTGAGTGGCCCACCTTAACAGTTTTGAGTAAGGCTGCAATGAAATGCATGATAAGAAAATGTTATTGCTCTTAACGTTAACTGACATTTGTGTGATGTGCTCAATGATTCGGTAGGTACGTTCGTATAGGCGGGCTTTTCGGACTCAATCCATGGATGTCAGATGTCTATTCGTTTTGTGATACAATACCGTATTACATACCTTAGCCCCATGAGACTGTAACCCAGCCCTGGCAGCCTTGTTCGCACCGTAGCTCACATTATCACATCGCTCGACTGAACCGCATTACAAGACTTGATATGGGCTTTGATCGAGTTTGCACTTGGTGGTTTTGAGTGCATAGCGATTCACCTCAATTGAGCGACATCGTCGGTGATGCAGCTTGCAGTGCGCAGCCTGCAATGAGAATTGCGGGGTAAAATATCTGCGGGAGGGGCTCAGGTTGTGAGAGCCGGCTCATCAGCCCCTCTGGGTGGACAGTCCTCTTGGGAACAGCCACTGGAACAGCCACAGCCTCGATTTACGGGAACACAAATGTGCAGGGGCTGATGACTTTCACTTGAGACTTCGCGGTCGATACCGGTTCCAGACGGGCTCGACTGATCACCCGACAGATGTGACATTTGCAAGGGTTGAGATTACAGGACAGGGGTCTTTCAGCCTTTCGACGCTAATGCGTGCCAAGGTCACAGGGTAGGGGTGGAGATGCAATTGCCGTTGGAATGTGACAGCGCCCATTCTCCAAACCTCGCTTCAACAAATCCCACGATCAAGACTCTGGCGTTCTTGTCTGATGAAGAAACCCTCGATATTCAGAAGACAAAAACGAAGAGGTATCACAAGTAACTAACAGAACCAACCAACACTCCAGGAAAACATATCAATTATTTCCACATCAGCGGGCCCCAACCCACCTCAGACCCCATCACATTCCTTTTTTTTCTCTTTCTTTTTTCCCCTTCCCAACAGCCAGAAACAAATTTACTGCTTCTGCTGGCCACCCGGGTAGGCCATGCCGCCAGCGGTCTGGTAGCCCTGCTGCTGGACGCCGCCCTGGCTGGCGAGCAGCTGCTCGCGGTACTCGGCCTCCTTGTCGGCCTGGACGAGGCTGCAGCAGCCGCAGCAGCAGGCCATGGCGATGTCGACAAGGCAGCTGCCTTGCAGGTTGTGCTTGGTGCGCAGGTCGGCCCGCTGCATGGCCATGGGGATCCAGTGTAGGTAGACGCAGGATGAGCCGCAGAAGAGGAGGCACTGTTGAGGGGGGAGTTTCGTCAGTTACTGTATCTCATCTATGAGATCACGCAAGGTAGAGAGGTAACCTACCGACGTGTTGATGGGCTGGTAGCCCTCGAGGTCGGCGTTCTTGCGAATGCGGTGGTGGGTGCGGCCAAAGGTGACGCAGGGGCAGCAGCAGGTCATGGCGCACGTCTCGATGGGGCTGAAGCAGGCGAGGAAGGACGAGTACCACGGCTGCGACGTCTCGGGCGACTTGGACTTGACGTACTCGCCGGGCCGCGCCAGCACCTCGTTAAACCGCGCCGCCCACTCGGCCATGTCGTCGTGGTTGATCGGGCCCTGCTGGGCCATCGTCTGCTGGGGGGCGGCCATTGTGTTGTTTCTGGTGGTTGATCTGGGGGTATCAAGAGAGGTTGAAGGGTTTGGCTGAGGCCGGGTATCACAGAGGTGAGAAGGGAACGTTGATGAAGGGAACGATGGGCAAAAGAGAGTGACAGTGAGAGCACAAACAAAATGGGCTCGCCGAGTGTGATGGGCAGCGCCATGGTATCTTATATACGGCATTGATTCGCTGCAGCCAACACCACTAACATTATCTTGCACAGTCGGGCTGTGTGGACACTAGTTAGTGGCTGCCTCTGTGGTGCCGCATGCAGCCGCGGCATAGCGGCCGCCATTCCCAACGCCAGTCCCTCCCACACCCAAGGCCCCCTGTCGGTCTGGGGTGGTGGAGATGACAATGGCGCTGCCGGCTCGCTTATGCACCGACGGTTCGGGACTAGACTCAGCAAATTAGTGCAAGGCTGAGACGACAGCAAGTCAGCAGCCCGAACCATGCAGGCAGTCCCATGCCCAGACCGTTGACCTGGCTCTGCTGGACATCTCATTTTATGTACGAATATTGATGTCTGCAACCAGGGCCAGGAAATGTTGATCTTGCCCCACAGGGCTGAGAAGAACATCAAGTGTCCGCTGCGATCCTGTTTCCCGAACGGGGGATCGACATCTCCATCTTGAGAAGCATTATCCCGTCTTACATACTATCAACATGCAGGGCCTCTCTGGAATACAACACTAGGTAAACTCGAACTCGGCGAGTTTGAACATCTTAGGAAGGACGGTTTCATTCCCGCCACTCTAGCCTGACAGGGTCATCGAAAGGAGGCCCCAGACGAGGAGGAAGCAAGGAGGGCTCAGAGGGCTCAGAGCCTCAGAGGAGAATCGTCTCAGTAAAGTCTTCTCCATATTTCTAACATCACAAGTCAACCAGAGGGCTAAGTTAGTCTCAGTGGCCATATATCCTCATTTACATTTTCTCTGCAGCGGTGTATTAGGGAGTGAGAGGCAGCTGTCACCCCGGCTCCCATCAGCCCGTGGAAAAGATGGACTGCGGTGAGAAACCAGACATTCTATTTCTATTTTATAAGTTCCCTTTCATCCAAGCTTTTCCCGAAATCTCAGGTAAGGTAGGTAGTTTTAGTTTTCAATCACTTGTGTGCCTCAGACACGCCTCCCATCATGACAAAAGAGCCCGTCAGAGAGATCCAGTCGTATCCCTCGTCCTGTTCAGCCACCATGACCGGAATCCAGCCGTCGGCCTCTTCCAGCGACTCATCGCCCAGGAAGTCATACTCGTCGTCGTCGTCGTCCCTCCCTGACTCGGATCCGTCATCGGTAAGACCCGCCGACTCGATCACGGCTTCTCCCAATACCCCAACCCCCTGTTCCTCCCCCTGACTCACGTCTCCCTTTGCCTGCCTGCGATGAAAAGTCCGAACCGTCCAGCAGAAATCCTCATGCGCAACCTCCTCTATCCCAAACACAGCATCTCTCTCTCCCTCGTCATACCTCAGCCCCCTTTCCTCCGCGCCGCCCACTATCTCCTTCTTCGGCCAACATTCCACACCCGACCCATCCCGCCACCGGTCACTCGGCAAATCCACCTCGGACCTCGCCAGCCACAACCCGTCCTTGACGGGGTCGTCCAGCACCTGCACCCTCCCACTGCCCCTGAACCGCGGCTGCTTCCGCCACACCCTGACCCCGCCCCTGTCAACAAACCCGCCTCCTTTCACCTTCTGCCCTCGCCCCACCTCACTCGACCCCAGTTGTTCTCCCATGGCTGCCTGCAGTGCTTCATCCTCAACCTCCTCCTCCTCCTTGACCCTCGTCTCAACCATTTCGACACCCCCATGCCCCCGGTTCTCCCCACCATCATCCTCCCCATGCTGCCCATCCCCATCCCCATCCAGCCCACCATTTCCGTGGCTTACACGCAGAATACCATGCCCAGGCCGCCGTCTCGTGCTCGTGCTCGGCGGCGTGTGCCGCCGGCGCGGGACCGTGACATCTCCCTTGACGAACCGGACCTTCTTCTTCTGTTGCTTCTGCTGCTGCTTGGCTGGCCTCATGTTGTCGCCGTCTGTCCGGTGATGATAGGCGCGGTAGCCGTTGGAGAGGGTAACGCGGGTGATACCCGGCTTGCTCTTTTGGGTGGCGGTCGTTTTCTTTAGATGAGTTTTGGTGTTGGAGGTGGTGGCGGAGGGTTGGGGGGTTTTCAGCATGGTGGCCTGGTTGGGGAGTAAGTAGGTATATTAGAGGGTGAATGGTTGGTTTGTTCGACAGTAAACGGGGGCGGGAGCAAAGTTCGTTCAATGGGATATATGCGTGTGCGTTGGGTTGGGTTCGGTGGTGATTAATCCAGGTGGTATTAGGGGAGGTATAGAGAAGTATGGCCCTGACTAGGTGTATGTGATACGTCTTGAAGAGAAACAGTGAAGGGTGTTAAATTAGAAGATGGGAAATAATAAGGCACGTTGGTAAGGTACTTTAGCTGATGTCTCTATGCAACCACAAGAGGAGGCTGATACACAGCGTGGATGAGAAGCAGTACTGATATTTGAAGGGCGCCATGGTGGATTTTTTAATCATGGACAACGTCTGGTAGGGTTTCACCTTGCTTGATGTACGGGCCAGGTACAACGGCCGCGGCTCTGACATCCCGCTCGTCATGCTCGAAGGATCGATTCCTTGTCAGCGTGGCCGCTGGTGCTGGCCTCGGCACGGCGCAGCTGACCGGAACCCCGGAGCTGGGGCCGGAGAGACGGCCTCGTAATTACCAGTCGGCTCTCCATGGAATACCTACCCATTGTGACTAGAAAACGTCCGAGTCGCATTTGCAATGTTGACGGAAATGGAGCTCCTCAAAAAACCAAGGCAACTACCGTAACGTACATGATAAGCGAGCCGGCCACTTTTCCGCCGCGACGCGTACCTTCTATGTTCAACACTAGAGTTTTCCACAAAAAACCATGACTTCTCCTTCGTACAAAGCTAGAGTAATTCTAGCACTTCAAGCTATTCGGAACGATAAGAAACTAAGTGTAAGAGCTGCAGCGAAGCTCTACGACGTTCGACGTACGACCTTGCAAGACCGACTTGCTGGCCGGCCTGCACGACGCGATCTTCCAGCCAACTCGCGCAAGCTCACAGATCTAGAAGAGAAGGCGATAGTTCAATATGTGATTGAACTAGTTTCACGTGCATTCCCACCTAGATTGTCTGGTGCGGAAAATATGGCCAACCAACTGCTGCGCGAACGCGACGCGCCCCCTGTCGGCAAACGCTGGGCTCACACCTTCGTCAAACGCCAGCCAGAGCTCCGAACGCGTTACACGCGTAGATACGACTACCACAGGGCTAAGTGCGAGGATCCAGAGGTCATTGGCGACTGGTTTGCCCTCGTACGGAATGTCAGGGCCAAGTATGGTATCGTAGATGACGATATCTACAACTTCGATGAGACTGGGTTTATGATGGGTATCATCTTCCCGGGCATGGTGGTTACAACCTCGGATGGCCTTAGCAAGGCGAAACTAGCCCAACCTGGCAACCGCGAATGGGCAACGGTGATCCAGGGAGTCAATGCCCTTGGCTGGGCCATCCCCCCCTTCATCATCTTAGCCGCGCAGTACCACCTCGCCAACTGGTACACCGAGTGCGACCTCCCAGCCAACTGGCGCATCGCAACTACCGACAATGGCTGGACTACCAGTGCTTGGTCTAGATTGGATCAAGCACTTCGACCACCATACGGCGCCCCGCACAAAGGGAAAATACCGGTTGTTGATCCTCGACGGCCATGAAAGCCACCACTCGACCGAATTCGAGCTCTAATGCCAGCAGAACAACATCATCACGCTCTGCATGCCTCCGCATTCTTCCCACAAGCTCCAGCCACTCGATGTTGGCTGCTTTGGGCCGCTGAAGCAGGCGTACGGCCGCCAGATCGAGGGCTTGATGCGCGCGTATATCAACCACGTGAGCAAACTCGAGTTCCTCTGTGCCTTCCGCGAGGCCTTCTTCGCCTCTATGACGGAGAAGAACATACGGGGTGGCTTTGCAGGCGCTGGCCTCGTGCCGTACGATCCAAAGAGGGTACTTT
The DNA here is from genome assembly GCA_033575675.1 of Parathielavia hyrcaniae. Classification (NCBI taxonomy): domain Eukaryota; kingdom Fungi; phylum Ascomycota; class Sordariomycetes; order Sordariales; family Chaetomiaceae; genus Parathielavia; species Parathielavia hyrcaniae. The sequence continues at coordinate 211,409 of MU863649.1, read as the reverse complement.
CCAAGCTGGATGTAAAGCTTCGTACGCCAACACCCCCGAATTCGCCACCCGGCACTACACAGCCCTGGGTCTTCCAGACATCACACAACCCCCAAGAAGCCGATTCGCAGTCAACACTTATCAAGACCCGCATTGCCAACCATCAGAATAGCTCCCCGACGTCAATGTTGGCTGCTGTGGACCAGCTTACTAAGGGTACGATGGCTGTGATGCACGAGGTGGCTCTCCTTCGTGCAGAGAACGCTTCACTTCGCAAGGCCAACGAGGCATTAAGCAAGCGCCGGAGAGCCAAGAAAACACGTGTGCAGCTCGGAGAATCACTTAATGTGCAGGATGCGAAGGATCTACTAGTCCAGAAGGCCGTGGGTGGGGAGGGAATTCAAGAAACGCAGCTGGATGGTGCTGGTGCAGGGGGAGTTCGTACGAAAGTTCGGTGCTGTAGTGTGTGCCGCAAGCCCGGCCATAATGCACGCACCTGCCAGGAGGCCGCAGAATCATCTGACTCAGCTGTTTCGGATGTAATTATAGTTGGTTCCTAGTGTTGATGTATTGCAATTGAAGATAGTTGTTGTTGGGTGGTGGAAAAGTGGCCGGCTCGCTTATCTGACCGGCTCGGCTTATCATGTACGTTAGGTAGTTACTATTTCTTCAAAGTCTGAAAAGGCTTGAGACACCCCTATTGATGCGTAACCGGGGACTGAAGGTGATACTTACATGCCGGTTGCCAACCGCCGCATGAACCCCATTGCTCTGCGTTGGTCTCACTTTCTCGCAGCTTGATGTTCATATAAGCAGAAACCGACTACGGTATTTATTCATCAAACATGCCGGTGGTCAATAAGATACGTACCTTACGATCTGTAGATTCGAGATTTCAGTCGAGTGGTTTCCTTTAGCAGCCCCAAATCACAGCAAACTGAGCAAACCAATCCCCGAGGTAGTTCTCCGCACGTTGCTTGATGCCCAACGCCACCTCTCCCCACCAACCGAAACTCTGCGCGATTACTCAGCCAACATCATCACATCAACCACACGAACCTCAACTTTTGAAAACGGAAAACAGCACAAGAAAGCCCGCAATGCCCGGCTCCTCTCTCTGGCTCCTCCCCCCCGAATCTCGTGCGTCCCTCAAGTTCCCCTCAACCCACCCCACCTTCCTCCCCCGCAATACTCCTGCAGTATCTGATCTTCAACAAACCCATCCACTAACAACCCGAACCTCATCAATCCCCCAAAGCAAGACCCTCTCCACCAAATCCTCACAACCCTCATAACCTCAACCCTCCCAGCCACCTTCCCCCTCGAATCCTCCTCCACAGACACAAGCGTGGCGCCGCACTACTTCCCAGCCCACGTGACCCTCACGAGCGGCATCGACCCCGCCGCGGCCTACGGCGACGAGCCGCAGCGCTGGCTGGACGCGATCCCCTTTCCTCCTCCTCCTTCGTCCAAAGCCAAGGTCAAGGTCCGGTTCGCGGGGCCCGACGTCGTCAGCCAGGATGTGTTTTTCCGGCGGTGCTTTGTGAGGGTGCGGTTTGATGGGGTGAGGGAGCTTGCCGGGGTCGCGAGGGCGGTTGCGGTTCTGGGGGAGGGGGTGGATGTTGATGTTGCTTGGGAGGGGGAGGTTCGGTTTGGTGAGGGGACGGAGAAGTGGTAAGTATTCGGCCTATTGTTCATTTGGTCTGGGGGGCGGGAGGTGTTTGATTTTGGGGTCTTGTTGGGGGACGGTTGGAGTCTTGGAGCGTTGTTCGGCTGGCGACTTTTGGGAAGGAAGGTGATGCTAACGGTTGTCAACAGGTTGAGCGAGTGGCGTGAAGAGTTTGGGCCGCATCTAAGCTTGATGTAGTGAGTGCCTGCTATTGATTCTGCCTGGAGCTTCGTACTGACAGTCGCACAGCGGCAGTGAGCCCATCGCTGAGGAGACGTTGAAGCAGATCACCACGGTGGTGCAGGAGGCTGGGGCCAGGCTATCCGGGGAGAACACCGAAACCATGCAGGAAACGGGTGGGTGGGATGGATGGGATGGCGGCGTCATCTGGCTGGTGCCGACCGACAAGCCCATCTCGGAGTGGGGGAAGCCAATTGCGACCAGGCAGCTCTAGGCTCGCCAAAGGCCTTGATCCAATCCATTTTCTGTTTCTAGTCGGCGCTGGGAATTCAATGAACACCCGAAAATGGCTGTCACTCTGGCCCGTCGCCGCCAAGGACCCCTTGGTTGAGTCGCATATACTCCAGCTTCTGCGCCAGTTCCCCCTCCGCCCCCCGCCAGGTCCTCCCTTTCAGATGCCTCATGCACAGCTGCTTCCCCTCGTCAGGGTAGTACAGCCAACAAGCCCACTTCTTCCACAGACCGTCCTTCATTTCCGTCCTGGCACGGTGGCCGATGGTGTCCTCGATGAAGGCGCCCCTGGGCAGCGCGACCCGGCTCGGAAACACCTGAGCCCGGTAGTGCTCCGTCTCGGCGACGTGGGGCTTGTCATGCCAGAAAAAGAGCGGCGTGAGCGGGATCCTGACGGCGTCGCCTTCGTCGGACCGGACGGTGAAGTTCTGCTTGTGCAGGTACGTCAGGGCGCGCAGGGCGGGGAACTGCATGACGTGGTCGGACCTGGCGTACTCGGCCATGCGCACCGAGGGGAAGCATACGTATTTGATTGGCACTTTGACCGTCTCCATGCCATCCAGGTTGGCAGCTGCAGCGGCGGTCTGCGACTGCTGCTGCATGACAGCGAGCAGCGGGCGCAGCGGGATCTGGGAAATCAACACCCAGTCGTGCTGCTGGATCCAGACGTAGGGCGTCTCGGTCAGCCTGAGGGCGGAGCGCACAGCAAGACCGAAGCCCAGACGCTGCAAGGGCTCGATAAACATGATGCGCCCGTCGTCGGTCTTGGTGATGGCTAACGGCACGGTGTTCGTCTGTTGTGCGTAGGCTGTGGATCCGAACTCGGCCTCGCCTCGCTCTTGCAAGAGATCCTGCTCGCGAAGCGCTGTGTCGTTGGTTGCGTACTCGTCGAGGATGAGCCGCTTGGCGTTCTTCTTGTACTGGGCATACTTTGCAGCGCCGTCTGCTGTGACGTGCCCCTTCTTAAGCCGGGCTGTCGAGCTGATGTGATCGTACGTGTCGAGCACGAGGATGACTCGGCACCGGGTCAGCTCGGGACAATGCTCGTGAAACGAGAGGACAATCTGTGAGAGCAGCTCGGTGGAGGGCGCCGAGGGAGTTGGCGAGGTGGTGATGATCAAGGTCAGCAGGCCGGCATCCTGGACAAGAGACTCGGAACGATTGACTCGAATCCCGAGCTCGGCTGCTGCGGGAGCGCACTGGGCATCGTCCAAGGTCATGTCGCTGGCCTCAGCGAGCGGAACCCGCACGACTCCCTCATCCAAATCCCATCCAGGTGAGCCCGGGTTTGCGGGGCGGTAATCAATCCCTGGAAGGTTAAGCGGCGGCCATGGATGAGTTTTGCTGGTCTCAGAACTTGGAGAGAAAGGAGAGAAGAGATGAGAAGCAGGCGGGTTTAACCGACCCATACAGTGTGACTGTGTCAGTGAGATACTGTGTTTAAATCTTCACCACGTTTCGTTCCTTCCAGAGCAATGATTGTCGGGCGATTCTTAGATCCCAATGTCAATGCCAACTCGAATCCAATCCAACAAAATCGTACCTTGTGTTTCAACCTGAACTCCGATCATGGCATGCCGGCGACCTTATGTCCCCCCCCCATCCCCCTGCCCTCCACCACCGCTGCACCATCGCGAGACTGAACCACCCCAGATCCCAGAAACGACCCATCACCGCAGACCCAGCGCCCGTTCCGTGATAAAGCCGATCAAAACGGAACACCGCCCTCGTTCCCTGCAGGCCTGCTTTGCCTCCAGCCCCTCGGCCTATCTTTCCGCCAGCGCTTCCACTCGGCCCACAGCGCGACTAACATCCAAAGCGTCCACATGACCGCCGCACAGGCGACGTAGGCAACCTTGATCTGGCCCGACGCCCCCGCGATCCACAGCCCGAGCCCGCCGTTCACGATGCCCAGCGTGATTGGGATGCGGCCGTTGAAGAGATGCAGGTACGACCAGATTTGCCGCCGCCGCAGCCGACGAAACTGCTCGTGGTGAATGAGGCCCAACACCGGCTGCACCACGAGGCACCCCAGGACGACGAAGCCGATGATGGCGTGGTAGCTGGTGCTGGACTCGCGCAGCTGTCACGGGGGTCAGCCTAGCCATTTCGTGCGAAAAGTCCAAAGCGCGATACTGTTGAATCTGCGTGGAAAGCAACTCACCAGATCAAGACCAATATTCTCCCGGACCTGCGAGACGAGCTGAAGTCCGAGCCCAACAGCACCGACGAACACAGCGAGGCCCACGATCTGCGTGATTGCGTGCGTCCACAGCGCGACACGGCCAGGGAGGATCCGCATAAACACGGCGCCCGTAGGGAACAGGGCCACCATGGCAACCGCCGCCAGGATGCCGTGCGCCGCCCGCGTCCGCGTCGCCGTCTCCATGCCGCCCCAGAAGCCGCCGCCCGCGAAGCTCCCAGACGTGGGGCCAGAACCGGAGGCAGACCCAGAGCCGGACCCGGACCACTCCGCCGTGCCGGCGCCAGAGCCATAGGGAGCAGTGGACGGGCCACCACTGGGGGGGTAGTTGCCCCCATATTGAGCGCTCGCGTCGGGGGCCGGGTTGGCTGCCGCCATGGTCGCCACTGGTTGGTGAAGGGGTTGATTAGTTGTCATGTCGACAGTGGGAGCCGGGGGTGGATGAGGAAGTCGATGGGAGCTTACTCAAACATCTGTATAACAAAGTCGTGAGTGTCCATCTTTTGTCGTACATGGCCGAAATGAGTAGGCAATGAAGCTGGTCTGCTGCTTCAACGCGAGGATAGATGAGGTATGCTGTTGCTGGTTTTATACTCGGAGACTGCCAAAGCACAATGGTCGATTCATTAATACAACCTCGTTTCGTCACTTCTTTGCTGATGTTGATGAAAGTTAGCGATCATTCAGATGTGACGTCGGACTTTATGATGGGGAATCCGGTCTCTCCATGCCGTGCTGACGTACGAGCCACGACTGTATTGTGCCTCCCTGCGGCCGTGCGTGACGCACAAACTCTCCCCGTCCTCGTACTGGATTAACCTTGGTTGCACTGCCACGCTACATTACACTCGTGATATCCCCATCATGGAATTCAAACTTGGGCACTACAGCAATGGGCAGTACTGATACTATCAAAGCCCGGCAAGACCGTTGCAAACATGGAAGAGAACCATGATCTCCTCATTGCTGCCCCGACCAACTCCGGCCGTCGTCTAAGGATGGTTGCTGGCATTCGTGATTATGGGGGATTGGGATCAGGCACCTCATCACCGAAGTGGCGAAGCCTCCAGAGGTAAAAGTTCATGTGTGCCAAACACAGCACGCCGACCACGGCACATTTCTTGAAGCCTTGGGCTGTGCCAGTCGGAGAGGATGCCGCTGTTCATCCTCTTGAATAAAATAATAAAAAGGAACTCACCGTATCCCCAGCGCCCCTCTACCTCCTCTCGGTGAGCCCGAGATCAATGTGAGGATTTAAGGCGTTTGATTCATCATCTCGGCTGTCGACATCGATTCGCTTTGTGGTTGACCAGAGGCTGACGCCATGGGGTTGGCTGACAAGACTGTACCTAGATATCATTTCCAAGATACCTTATTAGCAGAAACGCACATTAATATCAGCACATTAGCAACCAATCGAGTTGAACACTGAACTTTCAGGATTTGTGCCCCATTGTGAGAAACCAATATTAATTAGTATGTGCCCTTTAGGTAATTTGAAAGATTGAGGGGAAGCTCTCAGTTGTTGTACCCGCAGGACTTGAGTGTGTCTCTGTTGGGAATCGAAGGAACTGAGAACGAGATCAACTGACCCAACCGGGCAGGGTGTGGTGGATCTAAAAAACTAATAGGTAATTACCTGGAGGCGTGTGATGGGAGAATTTGAACATTTGGAGAGCTGCTTGAGAATGGTGGGGTCACTGCAGGAACTCGCGACGAAAAACTCGTCGGAAACACCAACCGCCCGGGACAGCGGAATCACCTTTCATGCCAGAAAAGCATTCATCAATCAACCATTTGAAGGTCAGGCTCCATTTTCGAATCCAAGCCTCACGAACTGGAGCGGCCAGCGACCCGAATCCGCACTTCTCACTTCCGAGACAATGCCTCATCTTTCGATATCCCAGACCAAGAGATTGCAAGAATGGCATCAAACGAACCCCGCCCCATCGTCGCCACGGGCGACCTTGGAGCCGTGCAACGAGCGACTGAGCGGCAACAGAACATGCGTCGAGAGGATTTTGGGCTTGGACAACGCGATCAAGGCTGTCTATGTTGGTATTCGGGAGCCTGACATTTTCATCCAGCAAACGATGGCATCAAGCGACCGAAGGACGCTGGGATCAAGGTGGTGCTGCTGGATGACGACCCGGAACTCCGAGCGCTCATCCTGGAGGCAACCTTTGCCGGTCATGAGAAGCAGGGTTGACGCCCAGAAGCTTGGAAGCATCGGTTGGTGGCAGTTTAGTCGAGAAATCTCCGGCCTACAAGAGATGTTCGATGGCAATTGTCACTTCAGGAAAAGGTAATTACCCACGTTGTAGGAGGGAGATATCGCTGTTGATGCTTCGCTCGATGCATCTTCCTGTGTGGCATGTTTTTTATCCACCAAAGTCGAGGATTGAAGAATAATTCAGCTTTTTTTTCTGTGATTTTTTCTATAGTTTCATGTCAACGGACTTAAACAATAAGCATCATTACAGTAACTAGAATGATCAAATATCAAAAAGCTCACCGAGCTGCTACCCCGAGGGACGGTTGCCGGCTACGAAAACCCCGGGGCCGTCCCCCCGATGGTTTTACTCCGGTTTCGAACCGGTGTCTTCCCTTCGGGAGAGCACCTGCTCACAGGCGCGCCGCTGAGCCATACGGTCTCAATGCGGGCTCGTGAGAGCTATGACTCGAAAACTTGTTTATAAACATGGTGCTGACGAACAGTAGGTCTATGCTCGGATGAAAGTGGCCATCGGCCCGCATCGGGCCGACGGAGGTGGGGCATTTCTGTCCCCATTCCCCAGACGCGCTTCTGATACCCTGGCCCCTGCTGGGCGCTGCTCACTCATTTCACACTTCCAAGTCACCAAGGCCCTTCCCGGATTTCCTGCCTTCGTGTTGGGCCTCAAGATTTTCATCCATCTCTTTCACCCACCAACTCCTCAGAGGAGTTTCTAGGAGTCGCTACGTCCCCCGCGTTTCGTGTCAGGCGGCGCTGCAGAAGCGCTTAGCGAATGCCACGCACTTTCCAAGTCGCCAATAGGGTGAGAACCTCAGCGCTGGCTGCATTCTTTGGAGACCTTGATCAGTCATCATGGAAGGATCACTGCAAGTTTTCTGGGAGCCTCCTGCGGCCCTCGCGATTCAGCAAGTTCAGCACATACCTGCCGGATCGGCCGTTCTGCATTACAGTGTGAGAGGTGAGAGGGGGTGAGACAAATGACAAACTCGTCAGACTCAGCATCATGGTAAAAATGTCCAGCTTGAGCTTCCATCCTATCCGAGGCTCCGAGCCCCGCAGCTCCGCAGCGGGCATCTTGCTGACCTGTAGTGTACCCCTAGTCCAGCATCAGCAGAATATTTTGTCTCCGGCACAGCAAAAAGGACAGCAATGAAGTCAGGGCGGATGCAGCGACCTTTGGGAGATCAGTTTCGGCCGAGACCGGCCGTTTGAGCACGTCACGTTTAGTCGTGAATGACCAGCCTGACCCAACTCACCCAAGGGGACCGCTTGGTCTGAACCTCCTCTATGCCCCATCCGAGCCTCTCTCCGACTTCGTCTTTGTCCACGGTCTTGGAGCGGCTCTCGGAAGACATGGAGCAAAACCGGTTCCATCAGGCATTACTGGCCCAGGGAGTGGCTCCCCAAAGATCCTGCCTTCGGGGACGTAAGGATTCACGCCTACGGCTATAACTCAGATTGGACCAAGGGTGATAGCAACTGTCTAAACATCCATCACATTGGCAAGTCTCTGCTTGCCGAGCTCTCGACCTCCCCTCACATTGGCGACAGCAGCACAGCCTTGGTCCTAATCGGCCATAGCATGGGTGGCCTCGTGATCAAGAAAGCGTACATGCTTGCTCGTGAGGAGAACAAGGCCCTTGCAGAGCGCGTCCGTTCTATTTACTTCCTCGGGACCCCCCATCGAGGCTCTGACTCGGCGAGAGTGCTTAAGGACATTCTCCAAGTGGCATCCTCCGCGCCTGCCTATGTCACGGAGTTGGTTTGAGGGTCCGGTGCCCTCCTGTCAATCAACGACGGGTTCCGCCACTACCCTGTCGACGTGGAGCTGTGGACCTTCTATGAGACGCAGAAGCTGAGATCTGGAGCACTGAGCACCCTCGTTGTTGATCCCGAGTCGGCAACGCTTGGGTATCGAGAGGAGAAGCAAGTGCCCATGAACGCAGGCCATCAGTCCATCTGCAAGTTCGATGATCCTTCAGATCAGAACTACGTCATCATACGAAACTCCCTCGTTTCTACGATCAAGAAGATTACAGCAACAAGTAAGCTCCGGGTCGTCCGTCTGGTGTTCCATCTCACCTCACAATATTGTGACTTATTTTCTCTTAGACACCGAAGCCAGTGTTCTGTCGCAGCGAAGGGCAATCCGCGATCTTTCATCGTATCTCGGGGTGACGCCCCGGGAACAAGATGATCTCCTCGCTGCTCAGGATGCTCGATCCCCTGGAACTTGTGTATGGATCCAGCACAAGCAGTCATACAACGAATGGAAAGATCTCCGGCAAGCTGCACCGCCTATCCTTTGGTGCACCGGAGAGCCTGGCACGGGCAAGTCGGTCCTCGCCGGTTTCGTGGTCGAAGACCTCGGACACTCGCACCTGGCATGCAGCTACTACTTCTTCAAGCACGGCGACAGCTCTAAATTCAGGTTAGGCGCATGTCTTCGGTCACTGGCTTTTCAAATGGCTTCAGTCGACTTCGGAGTACGTGACTCGCTCATCAAGCTCTAGGAGGACCGCCCGAGGGTGGATTTCGAGAACGAACGGAAACTTTGGAGACTTGTCTTTGCACTCAACCTTTTCCGGGAGGCAACCGTCTCTCATTACTGGGTGATCGATGCCTTGGATGAGTGCACCAACTTCGCCACGCTGCTGGATTCGATGCTGTCAAAAATGGATACAAGTCTTCGCTTGCGAATACTCATCACGAGCCGAGAGACGCCCGAGGTGTGTCGCCTCTTCGCCATCCTCGGGCCTCAACGGCATAGACACGAACACATTTCCGCTGAAGAGACTCTCCCTGACGTTGAGAGCATGGTCAAGGCCAAAGGGGGGCTTTCTTCACCGAGAGCGCGGAAGCCCGACTGGCCCTGGAAAGACGGATCACCGAGAAGTCCCAGGGGTCGTTCTTATGGACGACACTGGTCCTCGATGAGCTCTCGGCGGCGTTTAGCCAAGCAGACATCAACCGCATCCTGGACGAGGTACCACGGGGCATGGAACCGCTCTACCGGCGTGCGCTTGACATAATGGCCCTCGCAACCAGGGGCAAATCCCTAGCCAAGGCAATCCTGACCTGGACAACGTGCTCCACGAGGCCTTTGACGCACCGAGGACTCGAGTGTGCGTCAGAGATGGTCTTGAGCGACAAGTTCCCCAGGCTGGGAGAGTCTATCAGGACTCTGTGCGGTCAGCTCGTCACCGTCGACAAGAATGGCATAGTTCGCATGGTGCACGAAACAGCCCGGGAGTTCTTGCTCAACGACGGACTGGATTCCGCCTTTGCCGTCAACGGGACCGAAGCACACACCTGAATTTCCAAGGTGTGTCTCGAGTATCTGACCGGAGACGAGCTGAAGCCGCCGAGAACAGAAAGGAAGGGACCGAGTCTCGCCGGACGCAGCAAGAAACCCGAATTGCTAGCATACGCCAACACGGCCTTCTCATCTCATCTCGCAAAGGCAGACCCCGCAGCAGACACAATCTTGCCCCTCGTTTACAAGTTCTAGGGTCGCAATGTCCTCACCTGGGTTTGCAATGTTGCCGAGACCGGAAATCTTGGGTTGATGATTCGGGCCGCCCAGGATTTGAAGGCCTTCGCAAGATCCTGCTGCGTGCTGAAGTCATCACCACTCAGACACGATATCCCGAGACTGCGGTCGTGGTCTGAAGATCTGCAGAGGGTTGCGGCCAAGTTTGCCGACACCCTGATCGCTTCGCCGTCATCCATCTACTCCCGCATCCCTCCCTTTTGCCCTACGAGCTCCGCAATCCGTACAATAGCGCCACCGGGGCAGATATTGTCGGTCACAGGAATTACCGCCTCTACATGGGACGACCGGCTATCGTGCATCGACTTCGGCGACAGCCAGACCAGCGCTTCTGCTTCGGGGACACGTTTCTTGCTGTGGGATTGAGAACAGGGCGGGTTGTACTGTACCTCCCCGATTCTTTCCAGGAGTACCGGAGTCTGGACCATGGAGAGACGGTCATGCACCTGAACTTCCGGGGAGGGCAATCTGACATGTTGGCATCCGCCGGGCTCAAAACAATCCACGTCTGGAACGTCCGTACGGGTCAACGACTTCACCAGCTCTCAGCCCCTCGGAGATGTATCGCCCTGACGTTCTTCAACAACCTGTTGATGACAGCATCAACCCAAAACGAAATACACTCCTGGGACTTGGACCGCGAAGCAGCCGAACAGGCCAAGATGCAGTGGCGGAACTGGGCCAATGATGGATCCCCTTCTCTGAACCGCCAGCCCTCAGCTCTCTCCATCTCTATCGAGCACCAGATGATGGCGGTAGCGTACACCGGAACGCCCACCACTCTTTAGGATCTCAAAGACGAGGCATACTACGGCAGCTGCGGCAAGAAACTGCCGTCCGGCGAGACATCTACACACCCAATCGTGGCTCTTGTGCTCAATCCGAACGCCAGCATTGAGCTTCTCGCAGCTTTGTATCTGGACAGCGAGCTTGTCATTCTTGACCCGATGGCTGACAGACAAGTTACGAAGCAGCGGGTTAGCTGCCACACTCTCGCCGCTAGCCCCGACGGACGCCTCTTGCCGGTGGCGGCGCTGGCGGAGTCATCCAGATTTTTGAGTTTGACACCTTGAGGCTGCTCTACCAAGTCAAATCGTCCGACGTCTTCATCAAGAAGCTGGCGTTTAGTCGAAACGGCCTCAATCTTGTTGACCTGAGAGGATCGCAGTGCAAATTCGGATGCCGCCCGTTCTGCTGGAGGGGCGCTCTGCTGACGAATCGCTTAGTCTTGACACATCAACCACATCCGGAGAGTTCTGTTGGACAGACGACAAGGTCAAGATCACGGCCTTGGTTGTGATACCAGACAGGGGCGAAATCATCCTGTGCGGCAAAGACAACGGCTCGGTAGTCATGTATGACATCTCCAGCGGCAACCAGACCAACCATTTGTATACTCACGCGGACGCGGTAAACACAGTGGCTTGGCTACCACAAGCTAGGACGGTCTTGTCGACTTGTCTCGCGAACGGCATCATTGCCTGCCCGCTTCGAGAGTCCACGTCTCCAATAGGGTGGACTGTCGGGGCGCTGATCATGGACACGCGGCTGGACTGCAGCAGCACCATTGTGCACTTGTTGCCCGGGGAAAAGGCAGAGAAATTCATCATGTCCACTCACCAGTCGGACCACCTGTGGAACCTTGTTGCCGGAACAGAGGACTTGGTCTTGCGCTACGACGACTACCCGCCGCGGGTGTGGCTACAGCACCCTCGGTCTGAATCCCATGTCGTTTGCCTCAAGCAGAACGCTGCTCGTATCCACCGCTGGCTAGACCTCTCACAAGTCGCCTCTGTTTCGCCTGAACATCACAACCTGGCCGGGCTCAGCGTTAAAGGGGCCTTCTCTTGCGCCTTGCCCGGAACCACCTTGCTCGACCTCACAGATGCCAACGGATCCACTGGGACCAAAGACGTGTTGCTGCTGGGTTTCGCCTCTGTTCCCGACGAGCACGATGACAGTCAAGACAGCAAAGACAAGCTCGCTGCATCAGGTCCACCAACAGACCCACACAGTGGCCCGTCAACAACAGAACCCATCATCTCACTCACGCCGTCTCGGCACCGTCACTAACCGGATCGCTCATGTCATTGGCATCGTCCACCACCCTGCCAAAAAGCTCTCCAGCAAACTCGTCTTCCTCGACAGTCGCTCCTGGGTGTGCTCGGTCGAGCTGAATGGATCGGCGCCGGCACAGGCAACCAGCAGCGCGGGAAGCATCTCGTCGTACACGCGGCACTTTTTTGTTCCGTACGACTGGTTTGCCGGGACGCGCTGCCCCGTCGGCGCAGTCACGACGGACCGAGGGACTGTTGTGTTTGCGAAGCGGGGAGATGTGGCTGTTATCAAGGGCGGCTTGGAGTATGCTGAGGTGGTGGAAGTGTCGCCGCCGGCGGATAGCGTTCATGGGGATCGGGATCGGGGGGGAGCAGGTGTTTCATCCTAGTTATAGGCACTACTTTCCAGTAGTCACCTATGTCATGAGACTTGAGAAGTAACTTAAACACTTTGTGAGAGCACAATGTGAGTCGTCGGTCGGTAGGTATTTCAACGACCATGCGTGGGATATAACTGTTTACCCTCCACATACTTTTGTCAAGGCCTTTGTGTGTGTCATCCGACAGGAAGAAGAACTCGGGCAAGACCGGGTCAGCACAGCGAGATCTGGTCCGGTGGTCATTCTGGAAGCTGGGCGGTATCACTTGAGTGCAGTGTGATGGGGCAGTGCCGGGTTGCTCAAATGAAGATCATGATTTATTTCTTGATAGAAAAAAAGGAGGAACAAGAAATGGATTTATGAACTGATGCCCTGGGTTTGGCCGGTTTTCGGTTTTGGTAAGAAAAGGCAAGTCTCGCTGGAGTTTCCACGTTGAAGCTGATGAATGGAGTCAAAAGGGAGTCAAGGGACTCGGCGATCGCCGTTGACTGCATCCCAGCACTGGTACACCACCTTCCCATCTCCGTTAGCGCCCTGGCGCCTTCCGCCCGGCCTGTGCGGTCTGCAGTGGAGCCCCGAGGAACCGGGCGCGACAGCGCAGTGTTTCGTCTGTTGCCTGGAGCGTGCCGCCCGGCATCTCGGGCCTATCCATGGTGGGGTTGAGGTCGAGGGAAACTTTTTCTGCCTCGAACACATGCTTCAACAGATCCCTCTTCTTTCTCTACTAGTACTTCACACGTAGATCCTCTGCGTCTATATATATACTGGTGACTTGAGTCGATAGCCAGCAGTTTCTGCCAGCCCACGCCCTCAAATTCGAGGCTTGTTCCACGAGACTCGGACTCGCATATAGCCCCGCCATTGCGCATCGCTGTTGTGAGACACATCACCCCATTAGACGCCACGATGGTCGAGAAACTCTATGTCACGTACAACGATGTGAGCGCCACTTCTTTTTTTTATTTACTTGAACCCCGCGGGGAACTAGCGTCGGACTGACTGGCGTCGCAACAAAAAAGGTGCACAAGCTGTGCCAGGAGTCGGCGCCCAAGATCCTGGCCGACTTCAAGCCGGACCTGATGATCGCCATCGGCGGGGGCGGCTACGTGCCCGCGCGGATCCTGCGCTCGTTCCTCAAGCAGCCCGGCAGCCACAACATACCTATCCAGGCGATCGGCCTGTCGCTCTACGAGCGCCTGTCGGGCTCGGCGGCCGACGACGCCGTCGAGACCCCCGGCACCAGGGTGACGCGCACGCAGTGGCTCGACTTCACGGCGCTGGGCGAGATGTCGAGCCTGGTCGGCAAGCGCGTGCTGATCGTCGACGAGGTCGACGACACGCGCACCACGCTCGAGTACGCCGTCAAGGAGCTGCAGAAGGACGTCGAGGAGGCCCGCGCCAAGATGGGCAGCGATCTCAAAACCGAGTTTGGCATCTTTGTGCTGCATGTGCGTTTCCCGTCTCGCACGTTTTGCTTTGCTGTCTTTGTACGGTTGAGCCGGCGCTGACAAAGACAAATTTACCCCGTACAGAACAAGGACAAGCCAAAGAAGGGCACCCTGCCAGAAAACCTTACGAACGGCCGGTACCTCGCCGCCCGGACGGTGGGCGACGAGTGGATCTGCTACCCGTGGGAGGCAATGGATATCGATGAGCACGACCGGAATGCCGCTGCGGCCAAGGTTAAGTAAAACAAGTGAAAACAACCAATACAACATAAAATAAGCAGGAAAAGGAGCAAGTCAAGCACACCGTACCTACGGGGTGTGTTGGACGGGACAAGCAGGGGACTGCGCATTACCCGTGTCCTCCAGAAACATGGGCGGGATGTGCGCTGTTCCAATGGTTATATCAGCCGCTCAGCGCCGGTTTTGGCAGAAGCGGGCATTTTGGGACGGAGTTTACTGGCGAGAACCATGTTGGGACTGGCAGATATTAGCAGGTGAGAGGGCGCCTGGATTTGGGCACAGGGATAGAGAGGGAGCAAGTTGATAAATACCCATATTCTCCTCTTACTTCCATCTCTTGTTCTATGTGACGGGGATCGTGAGGTACAACCCCAAAGCTCCGGTCTATCAACGCCGCTTGGAAAAGCCGTGATAATACAACCGCCCACAGAAACCTACCCACCCAGACTCCCCTCTCGCATATGCTTCTCCTTTAACCTCTTCTCCTGCTTCATAAACTCCCTAATCCCCACCGGCACATTTTTGTACAGCTCCTCATCCCAGAAATCCTTTACAATCCTCCCACCCGACCCCTCTTTATTAACCCCTTCCAAACCCAGAGCCAAGTCGGAAGAAGCAGAACCACCGCCGTCCTCATCCATCCGATCTGTCACCTCGTCATGCACGCCCAGCTGCATCCCCCGCCCGCGCTCCTCCTCGACGGCCTCAAAGCTCTCCTCGTTGGCGCCGACCTGGCCGCCGGCCTCGGTGGCGCGCAGCCTGCGGTCGACCTCGGCGCTCCGGAAGGCCCACTCCTCCATCTCGTCGCGGTACCGGTCCCAGACGCAGTTGACGCAGCCGCTCATGCAGCAGTTGTCGGGCTCCTCGGGCCGGGGCGGCACCAGCACGCCCGCGACCAGGCGGCTCTCGGCGCGGAGGCGGGCCAGCCGCTCGGCGCGCTCGGCGGGGCCGGCTAGGCGGGACCCGATGACGATGCGGGCCTGTGATGCGGGGTCGCTGTTAGACGGCGGGCTCTTGTTCTGGTTCTCATTCTCCGGGGCGGAAGGAGGAGTGGGAGGTGTAATGGATGAGGAGGGGAAGGATGAGGATGAGGAGGGGACCGACTTGGGCTTGGTGGTGGCAGTGGCGGTGGTCTCGTCCTTGCTCGGGGCGGTCTGTTTCGGTTTGCGAGTGCGCCGCGCCGCGGGCTTCTTGTCTTCTTCTGCGGGCTTCTTGTCTTCTTCCACGGGCACCTTGTTCTCTGCTGCCGGCTGCGAGGGCTTCTCCTCATTGGCTGCGGGCGACTCCTGCGATGTCACGGGCGGCTCATCGTGCTGCGTTTGGGGGAAAGGTTTCGGGGTGCGGAGGATGGCCTCATAGAAGGGCCCGACGGGATGCGCCTGCTCTCTGGACGGCTCATTGGGCGACGGCGGGGAGTCGTCTTTGGTGGCCACCGTGGCATACGTGCGCTGCGCTCGTTGACCGACGAAAGCGCGATAAACGGCGCGCGACGGCCGCGCGATGAGAAATGTCCGCCTCATGGTTATTTAGTCGTTTTCCTGTCGTGGTGTTATGGTATGGCCGATGCAAGAGATAGCATTGACGATTGCGTTATTGCGGGATCATAAGTGGCGCCAGGTTGGAGAACTTGAAGCGACAACAGGAACAGGTTCGCTGGTTATCGGACGGGCGCCATCGACGATTTTTCGAATGGAGCAGGCAGGGATCCCATCAAAGTCGGGGCTTGCCGAGGCCACAACGTCATCGAGCGCACTCCCAGGGATCAAGCGCACGTGATCTACCCCCAAAGTCACTTGATAGTATCGCAAATATTCAGCCTACCGTAGTAAAGATGAAGGAAAAGACCAGATATTAGGAAAGAGAAGTAAGTTAATTGACACTGACATGTGAATTTAAAAATGGTTCAATTGACCGATTGCGTCTGTTACTCTGACTGTGTTTGGTTGTTGTGACTTGGTATTGTACTTACGTTCCATGTGTTCCATGTGGGGCGGGAGCAGCTCGTGG
Source organism: Parathielavia hyrcaniae (assembly GCA_033575675.1). Lineage (NCBI taxonomy): Eukaryota > Fungi > Ascomycota > Sordariomycetes > Sordariales > Chaetomiaceae > Parathielavia > Parathielavia hyrcaniae. Next base: position 195,166 of record MU863649.1, on the reverse strand, counting down.
AGCTCCCTTTCAAGACCCTTGGCGGTAACTTTCGTCTTTCCAAACAAACTGGAAAACAACAACCATCGGCCGGAGAACAAGAACGTTCCCACCATTTCGACGCGCCATTGACTGGTATTTCGCGTCGGATAAGCTCATGAGCATGACAGCGTAACCGGAAACTCGATTGCACCGCGATGGAAACCTCAGCGCCCAAGAGGCGCAGGACGTCGCCGCGAACGGCAGTGCCCATCCAGCCAGATGCCAAGTCGACGACTCCCCGAGACCCCCTATCTCGGCCCGGTTCATCGCCTGCTCGACCCTCGTTCGCGTCGCCAACAAGAGCAAGCTTGGAGCGCTTCAATCCGGAAATCGTGAGGCGACGGAAAAGCCAGCCCCGGCGCCTGCGATCCTCTCCCGATGCGCCTCCCGCGGCCTCGCGCGCAGCCACACCCGATAGTACGGGGAGCTTGACACGGGCAATGAAAACTCAACTCGAACTGCGTTCTGGAGACAATGGTGGAAGAAGGGGGGGATCAGAAGGCGGCAGTGTGCTCCCGTCATCGGCGAGACCGCCCGACCCAGGCTGGACCCCGACAAGACCGACCCCGAGACCGCTCCCGCCGCCCGCTCCTGAGGAGGATGACGAGTTGTTGAGGGCCATAACAGGGCGATTGCGATCCACGGCATCTCTTGGAGTGCTTCCAGAAGTGGTTGTTCCTGAGCCGGAAGTACTACCCCCGACTCCTGAGCAGCCCGACCCGGTTGTCAGCACCCCTCCGTCCGGGATCCACCACACACCCTCGCGGCGACCCCAGCGCAGCAGAACTTTGGCCGAAAGGCTTAAAAGCTCCTCGCCACTCAAGCAGCCGCCGCTGCGGCCCCCGGACAAATCTCAGAAGGGCCTACAGCTGGACTTCAACCGCCCAGCCAAGGGGTCCCAGACCCTACCCTGCGGTTCCCCTGAGCCACCACCAACAAATGCCGAGTTGCGCGGCCTAAAGCCTCCTGATCCCGATGCTGAGAAGAAGAAACTCCGTGACTCACTTCTGGCCGAGGTCAGCCAGCTGGAGCAAGATTTGAACGTCGCGAGCCACGAGAACGAACGCATCCGACAGGCACGCCTATTCCGACGCGCCCCCTCCCCTCCCGTCAACAGAGACGAGATCCTCGACCTCCTCCGCCGCCGCGCCCTCCCACCAGATGACAAGCCCACCAAACCAGACCCCGCCGAAACCTGGCTCGCCTCCGCCCTCAACCCAATCGCCTTCCTCCCCTTCAGCAAACCCACCCTTTCCGGACCGCCATCCCTCCCGCCACCCTCCCAACCGGAAACCAATGATCTCCCCCCTCCCGTCTCGCACCACCCGCTCCCAATGACAGCCGCTGAAGCCCTCCCCTACCTCCAAGTCTTCACCCCGCTAGCCTTCACCTCCCACGTCTCGCCTCTGCCCCGCCCAACCACAAGCACAACCACAACCACCGCCACCACCAACACCGGCGAAGGCGAAGAACAACACGACTCCCCAGACCCCATCCTCCAACACCACACCATCACCGCCACATCCACCTCCCCCAGGGGCCTGTTCACGGCTCGCGTCGAGATGACGGTCAACACCAAGACCATGGCCATCGCATCGCTCTCGGTGCCGCGCCTCGACCCGACTGCCGAGGCCGAATTGAGGCCGTTCGTCGAGAGGGTCGTGACAGCTACCGCCACCACCAACACCAAGAGCGCGGCGGGCGCGGCGGGCGAGAATGTGGTGGTGCCGCCGCCGAGCAGCGGGCTGCACAACAATGTCGGCGTGCTGACGTGGGCCATGGGCGAGTGGGTTCGCGTGGCGGTGCAGCGGGCCAGGGTGTGGAGCGTGCTGGAGCGGGAGGTGTGTGCCGGGAGGGAGGCGCTGGGGGAGATGGTGGTCCCGGGGGGGAGGAGGATGAGGAGAAGGAAAGTGATAGTGAGGCTGGGGAGGATGGGGTGGGGAAGTGTGAGACGGCGGATTTTCTGCGTTTCATGGGAAGGACGTGCATGGATTTGGAAGTACCCGTGCTGGATGGCGGGGATGGGCAGGTGTCGACGTTGAGGGTGCAGTGGCGGATCGGGTTCGACTGGACGGGCGAGGCTAGGAGCGAGGTTGGTGTGTTGGTTGGCGTGCCCGGGAAGTGTGAGTGACCCTTGATGTCGTCCTATTTGGTTTTTTGAACGCTGACATGGTGGGTAGGGCATAAACATGATGAGAGGGGAAAGTTGTCGGGTCTGCCCAAGCTGTTCGACGAGCTCATCCGGGGCGGTGAAGAGCCGCTGACTGCTGTCAGGACGGTTGTATGCCTGCTTGCGGGGGAAGAGAGGTCACGAACTCGGTCGTGATGGGTGCTGCGTATGGTTTGCAGCTATGTCAAGGGATATGAGCTTTTCGCGGGGAATACCTTATGATACCTGCTGGCAAAAGCTGTTCCTTGAAGCCAGACTACGCCTAGAACTGAGAGCGCTCTCAGCTGGGGATGAAGAGCGCCCGTTCCTGTGGGATTACAATTCCTTGTTTGAATGAACCGCCCTGAAACCAGTATCCCATTCCAGTACTGGTACCTAGGACCAGATAGTAACCGAGTCCGTGGGCATGACCATGACCCTCCGTTCGAACAAACCAACATCATGCGCAGTTTTCTTTTGTTATAGACTGTCTGTCGCACAGCCAAAGTTTTGCACTTGATTCCGTTCCAATCCCCCTCCCGCATGCCGTCCCACGCATGCGCTCCCCAGAGATAACCCCTAGTCAACATCAACACCCTTGGTCCGCAGATCCGCCTTGGCCATCTTGATCTCCTCCATCAGCTCAGCGTATGCGTCGGGCGTGTCGCGGAAGGTGAGCATGCCCCAGCCGAGGCGGAAGAGCAGCCAAGCGCCGAACGAGACGAGGAACCAGAAGGGGAGCTGTCAAGACATTCGGCGTCAGTATCGGTTCATTTGATCATGTATAGCTGTGTATTGTAGCGGCGTGGGGCGGGGTTGTGTGTATGTATGTATGTATGCATGTGTGTGTGTGTGTGTGTGTGTGTGACATACCACTGGGACGATGTCTTGCTGGACGGCCGGTGGGAGCGGGAGCAGCTCGAGGTAGAGGCAGAGGTAGAGCTGCAGTGGCGCAACGCGTTAGCATTCTGGCGATCAGGTTGGTCTTGTGCTCGATATTCAGCGTACCGAGCTCACGAGGAGCGCGATGGAGATGGTCTGCTGCGCGCGCGTCATGGTGTTGCTAGAGGCTTCGAGATGCGAGATGCGAGATGCGACAGGTCGAAATTTGTGGTCAAGCTGCTTTGTTTGTCGTTAGTCAATCGAACGGTCGGCATCTGGTAAAGACGGCGAAAGTACCATCAACAATTCTATTAGAAAAGGGGATGCGCACGGAAAAGGAGTGAGGGGGGGACGGCGAAACGCTGGTGTGTTCGTCGTTGAGCGTCGAGGACAGGTCACGTTTGGGGCGGACGTCGCTAAGAGCCAAGGAGCATCGCGAAGCGCGTTTCTCAGAATTGAATTCAGGGGGTTTTATCAGGGTTAGGGTTCTTTTAATCGACCCCATTGACGACCACCTTCAGTACTGGAAACTCTACGGCATTGGGAAAGATCCATTAGAATGTCTATAGTATCTACAATGGCGTGCCTCGGTATCCATATCAAATGTTAAAGAAGGGCAGGCTCCGCAGCGGGCAATCGGCCTGCTCATCAGGGGTAAATCAACAAACGCGAAAGGGGACAATCCTTACACCCAGCAGTCACCAGGAAAGTCTAATTGCGGCATCTAAAGGGTATCAGACATCAAATAAACATTCAGACTATGAGCATACGTACAACTCATACATATCTCTCGAATAACCAACGCTGCAAGCATCCATCCATCACACCACCTGAACAGCGCTCACACGACCCAGATACCCCCCTCACCCTTCCGCTCAGAGCAGCCCTTCATCAGTCGATCGACGCGAGCTTCCATCGGAACCCAACCTGAGACCACCCCATCAACACATACACAACAAAAGCACCAAGTACCCTGGGTGAGAGGCCATTGAAAAACCCCCAGCCTCACCAATCCATCACCCACCACCACTGTCCCGCCGCGACAAAATCTCGCAACACGAAACCGTGGAGCAGCCAGAAAAGATCCACGACCTCCCAATACGCAAAGTGCATCGCGACCACGAGACCAGCGCAGGCGAATACCCCCACGAAGATCCTCGCGTGCCAACTCCATTCGTGCTGGACGAGCTGTGGCTGCTGTGGCACCTGTTGCATACTCCCGCCCTTCTTATCGCCGCCGTCACCTCCTCCACCACCTCCTCCACCACCTCCTCCTCCTCCTCCTGCTTCTGTAGAGGGCGCTGGCGTTTCTCTGTGCCCTTCTTGCGGCTGACCTCGCGTTTTGTCAAAGGCGTTGAGGCGGCTGAGCATGCTGGCGTAGAGGTCGACGTAGCCGTCACGGTCTCGCGGGGTTGTGACCGTCGGCAGGCCCGACGAGTCTTCTGGGATGGCGCTTGGTTGGACCCGGGGATCGATTCTCGTCGGGTCGAATGCGATGGGGCGGGCGAACGAGGGGACGGGGATGCCCCACGCGGACGGGGTCGCGGTGTCGTTGGAGGAGGTTATAGGGGAGTCCATTTCTGCCGACTGGACGTGCGGGAGTGTGCTGGTTGAGAGACTGCGTCTGGAGGCGTTTTGAGTGATGACCGGCTGAGAAGACAAGAGTATGTTGGGTGACAGTCGGCGAGGGAGAAAGGTGGCGTCTTGCTGAAGGGACAGATGAATATCTGGTCTCATCGGGCTCGCTTATTCCGCTAATGGCGGACTCTAGGTGATATCTGTAGCCAAATCCGGTATGCCGTAGGAGTTGTAGAAGATGCTTGAGGACATGAAGAGTGAAAGGCGATAGTCTGCCGCGCCGCGAGGATCTAAAAGGACACGACAGAGAGCTTGGCCGACCTGCCAACAGAGAACGAAACGGCAGCCACGGACGAGGCGGTAGAAAGAACGAGACGACTTTGCGCCTTGCCACTCCGTCAAACCCAAGCCAATTCTACATCGAAATCTCGAGCGCTTTCTCAAGCAGGACCACCTGGACTTTGAGCCAGTAGATTACTCAAAGCCATGTCCGGTTAAAGCAATCATTACAAAAGCCTCTCGGCCTCGAAGAATATACAGCGCAATAGAAGAAATGACAAGGTACACTTGAGAAGCATATGGACGGGAACGGAGGCACCGTGCCGACGTCCAGAATAAACAATAGTAGTGAAACACATACCAAAGCAAGTTGGCATCAGAAAGTATACAGCAGAAGAAAAGGGAGAGACACGCTGGAACAGACTAAGCGAACACAGCACACTCACCAAGCCAAAGTCCAAAACCAAGCAAGCAGGGTACTATACAAAACCAAAGAAACAAAGAACCAAAAACCAATACACACACCTTCCCCTGCTTCAATCCAGATCCTCCCCCTCATCCCCATCCTCCCCCTTCCAGCCCGCCATCTCCGCAACAGGCACCCGTCCCCTCAGCCACCTCAACGTCGCCTCTGTGCCGCGGTCCAGCACGTTCCACCTCGGCACCCGGAACCGGTTCCCGCTCACCTCCAACCTCTCCAGGCCTCCCTGGCCGCCGAGCAGACCAATCCGCGGGTTCAGGTGCGCAATATCGTTATTCGCCGCGTCCACCACCTTCAGCCCCCGAATCGCGTCCGCGTCAAGGTCGGCCAGGTGGTTGTTGGACGCCAGCAGCACCGTCAGGCTAGGAAAGCGGTCCTTGAGCTGCGAGCCCCCCGGCAACGCCGCGACGCGGTTGAAGCTGATGTCGAGCTTCTGCAGGTTTGGGGCCCGCAGGTGGGTCGTGAGCGGGGCAAGACCGGTGATGTGGTTGTGAGCGAGGTTGAGCTCTTTCAGGGATGGGAGCTCCAGAACCTCAGTGACGGTGGCGCCGCCGAGGTAGGTTTCGCCAACGAGCTGGTTATACGCGAGCGAGAGGGCGGTCAAGGTCTCGGCAAAGAAGGTGAGGGACTCGGGAAAGCCTGCAAAGAGGTTGTGGTGCAGCTGAACCTCGTAGATTTTGTGAGCTGTGGCGAGCTTGGAGCAGATGACGGGGTGAAGGGAAGAAGATCCGGTGTTGGAACGGTCCAGGACGCCGCCGGACTTCAGGGGCCATGTGGCGGTTTGAGACCGCGAGCTGGCCGGAGAACCGGGGGCAGATGTCGGCGGAGTGGCAAAATCATCCAAGTCGGAATGGTTATCGTTTTCATCTGCGTCGGGAGCCCGGGCCACGGGGGCTGCTGATTCCTCAGCGGCGGTCACGTATGTGTCGTCGCCGTTGCTAGGCGCCGGTTCAGATTGTTGTCCGGTCTCCTCCGAGGTTGGCTCCAGGCGTTGAGCAAGAGTCAACTTCAGCTCGTCGGTGCTCATGGTGCTGAACTTTTTCTCTCGCAGCGGATTGCCGCTCAACCGCAGATTTACCAAGCTTTCCATTCGTCCGATTTCCGAAGGGACGATGCGAATATCGTTGCTTGAGAAATCGACAGACCTTAGCTGCGCGAGTCCCGCGAATCCGTCGGGAATGGCGTTGATGTTGTTCTCGTCGGCCGCCAGGGTAAGAAGCCCAGTCCAACCGCTGACATCGGGCAGCGACTGGAGCCGGTTCATGGAGATGCAAAGCTGGTGCAGGGCAGGCATTCCAACAGTCCTCCCTGTCGAACATATGTGGGCTAGCTGGTTGGATGAGACGTCGAGCGTTTGTAGCGTTGGCAGGGTGTCGACGGTGTCTTGAATCAGCGTGCCGTAAAGCTGATTCTTGCGTGCGACCAACTCTGTCAATGGTAAGCGAGCAAGAAGCTCAAGGGGCAGCTCTTCGAAGCTGTTTTCGCTGAGGTTCAAGATCCGAAGTCGGGAGAGACTGCCAAAGTCGGACGGTAACGATGAGAGGTTGTTGCCGTGCAAGTCCAGTATCTCGATGTTTTCTAGTTTACAGAAGCATGGATCAAGCGGGCCATACAGGAGGTTGCCTCCGAGCTTGAGATCCTTGAGGGACGTGACTTGACATATCACCTCGAGGCAGCTGTTCGACAGCCGGTTCAGTGACTGCTTGCTGTCAGTAACACATATCCCAAAAAAGTGACGTGACGTACCAGGTTGAGGGACGTAAGCATGGAGAGGCGCCTCAGGCCCATGGGGAGGTTAACAAGAATGTTTCCGTGAAGGTCCAGCGTCTCGAGGCCTGCAAAAATGTTTTCTTGGCCGTCATCTTGCTCCGCAAGCTCCTGCGGGTCAACGTCAGGGAACACGGCGTCGCTGAGCATCTCCAGTTCATTATCGGCGGCAACGAAGCGCGTCAGGTCGACACTCTCAGCCCAAGCACTGCCGGACTGGCCGATGGAGTCGAGATTGTACATCTTGAGGACCTCTGCGGGGATCTCCCTCAAGCCCATGGCGGCGATGTTGAGCCGGCCGCTCGTTCTTGCCGTCTCCAGCCGGCTTTTCAGCACCTTGGCTTGCGACTTGTCATCGCGATGTTGGTTGAACGGGTCCGCAGATAGGCCAAAATCGAAGCTCGTGTCCGTGGGTATCAGCGCAGACTCTTCCGAGACAGGTCCTGTGATAGAGGAGGGACCTTGCTGCGCTGCAGCTCGTTTGGCCGCCTTCGCCTTGGCGATCTGCTCACGAAGAGCTGCCGACGATTTCTTAGGTGTCAGGCCGGGCTCGGTCGAGTCCGAGGTGGTGGCTGTGCTGCCAGAGGCAATTGATGCGCCTGAAGCGGTCGTTCCCTCATAAGATGCCACCGATGATCCCCGCGATGCTAGTGACGTCTTCCTTGTTGTGTCTGCCCCTGGTCCCTTCCCCAATGCTGGGGCCGAGGGTTTCCTGTGCAAGCCATTTACCGACGGGCGTTTGGTGGGTAGCCGCCCCGCCAGTGTCTTCGAGGCAGGCTTGGCAGTTTGAACCTCGCTCGCGTGTTTCCCTGGACTCGGAGACCGCTTTCTGGGACCAGCAAGCGTGGCGGGTGGCGGCATCCCATACATGGATGTCCGAGCTGGCTTTGTCTGTGTGACCTTGGCCGACGGCGTCTGAAACGCATGGATGCCCCTCCTGTTGCGTAATGGCGTGTTCTCTGTGGCGGGAAGCTGGTTGCTAGCATTCAGGGAGCGCAGACCTGGACCAGACTCCACCATGCCACAACTGGAACCCGGTCGACTACCAGTCTTCGCTTGCCCGCCTGATACGTCTGACTGGTGGCTTGAAGCTGAGCGAGATGATGGACTCGTTGCGTTGGTTGTGTCGTAGAATGAGGCGGCGCTCCTCCCTTTGACCGAGGGCGAGGACGGCAGGCGAGACAGGGTGTCCATGGTCCTTTCAGCAAGCGTCGACTGCGACTTTGAGGGAGACGGCGAATCGGCCTCTTCAGCAGTACCATCGTAGGCTAGCGCCCCGGGTTCGCCCAAGCCCGCGTCCTCTTGGGATACAGCTACCGAAGAGTTCCATTGTTGTGAGGATTGACGCCGCAGTGAGCCCGTGGTGGCGGAACTCAAGCGGATGGCCTGAGTAGCTGGCTGACCTGCTCCTCTTGCGAGTCTTGAGGACTGGGCGGCGGTGGTCTGCGCAGATCTCAATGTCCGCGTCTGGCCTCCGGGTGTCTGGGTCAGAGATGCGCGGCTTTGAGGGGACGACACAGCACGCAGGGATGCCGAAGAGACTTGTGTCCGGGCCGTAGCCTGCGGTGTTTTGGGAGAGGCGGGGGCCAATTGGTCGCGAGAAGGGGTCGCTCGGAGCTTTGGGTTTCGTAAGGGCCCGGGTGCCGGGCCCGTCGTCAGGGCTTCTCGTGAGGAAGTAGTTCGAAGCGAGTTTGTTCGGGGAATCGGAAGCTTGGATGCTTGCAAAGGTATCTTGGAAGACCGAGAAATACCGCTGGACCTGTTCGGGCGCGTCTCGTCCATCTTGTCCATCTCGTCCATCTCGAGCGGCACAACAGAGGTGAGCTTGTCTCGTCGTCGTTCCCAGGTTGCTCAAAGTTGATTTGGGTAGAAGCTGAGATGAACAGAATAGAGGTATTACCGTCCGGAGCTACTTATCGAAGCTTCAATAAGAACGCACAATTCCCAGCGCCACGATGCTCAATGGAAATGCTGCATTGATCTTCTCGATTCCAGACGAAGGAGCAAGAAGCTGCGGACGTTGGCAGAAAGGAGCGTGGGAGCTTTGGGGAGCTCGGGGAGGCTTGGCAAATTTCCGATCGGCAGCGGCTTCCATTGGCCTGGATTCTGGAAGCTCGAGGACAGCAACAGGGGTTCGATCCTTGAAGCTTGGCGTTTTCCTGGCGTGGAACGTAGCGGTTCATGCACGGGCCTGCCGCTCAAGCATCATCAAGGTGCAGCCGCCTGGAAGCTTTCGTTCTCTGGATCCTCCCCGGGCAACGTCGTCTTCACTTTCCATGTGAACAGGTTGCATTCATTGGTCCAGAACGTGCACACGGCACAGCAGTCCAGTTCAATCCCCTTCAGCCGTTGCAAAAGCAAAATCGAGTGGGGAACGGACTAACTAACTAACGACAGTAGGTTAGGCTTCGCATTAATTTCACTTCCGCAAACAACCACAATGCCAAAGAGCGACCAACACTTACACCACATGACGGGAAGGAACATGATCACTTGGGAGCAGTTTTCTCAATTAATCGCCTAGAAGGACTACATGGCTGACTCACAGAGGGCCGAGAAGATGAAATGGGGACGAAAGAAAGGAACCTTAGTTGCCGACTTGGGTCGGCCCGGCCGGAAGCGGGCCGCCCATTACTTACCGACCGACCAGCCGGTCCCAAACCTCGATCCGGCAGGCGAACCATCCAGCAATCCGGCCTGGTGTCCGGTCGCCTTCGTAGCCTCGCCCACTGACCACAGCTGACACACCAATCTGCCCTGTGTCATGCAGGCCGTGTTTGAAGATCGCCTCGAGAAACATGCTGTCCTCCGCTCCATTGCTTCCGTTAGGCTGCTCGAGAGAGAATCGCCCGGCGGTTCAAGGTCAAAGTGAAGAATCTCAAGTGTTCTTAATCTCGATTATTCTTATCGCACGCCGATTTTGGCCATCTTTTCGATAGAGCAGCCTGGAATGGGAGCAGCAGACAGACACTCCCCGGGCTGACCACATGATGGCCAGTGACACAACGCAACAGAAGGTTCTCACCCGGCCTCCTCGACAACCCACACCGCATGACAACGTAGGATCCGTCCCAGGCCACTCTCATAAGCCGTACGTGTGTAGCACACCGGCAGCCATCCCACTTCCATCTGAACTTCCGATTCTGCCTCCTCGCCTCGATCAAAGATCAAGGCTCACTCATCCCTCTACCCCCGCGAGAAAGCCGGCTCCAGAGAATGCGCAGCTGCGAAACCCCGAGTCGCAGTCAAAAGAGCTAAGACGAAGGTCGGGACAAAACTAATCGACTAATCAATGAAGCCAGCACGGACAGTTTTGTCTCTGCTGACCGCCGCTGCCGTCGGTGTCGGCATTGCATCCGGGCAGTCGATCACTTCACGGATGGCCGCAGTGCGTTCCCAGACTCTTTCCTGGTTCGTATCCTTCTCTTGAGTGTCGCGCTGACAGCCAGACCAGTCCGCCCTCTCGCCACGCAACAGCGATGCCGCCGCAACAATAGCCGCCCGGCAAGACACCGATATCGTCTGGCGGTCCATGAGGCGAAACGTCATCCATAGCACCCGGAGCACCAGTACCACCCAGTCCCAATCCTCATCATCCTTCAAAAAGAGGAATGACGACGACGACGATGATGATGATGGTGATGACGACAGCACCACCACGCGGCAGACCTCCCGAACCCGAACCCAAACCCACTCATCAACAGCCTTGATCAAAACCACAAAAAGAACCACGAGTCGAAGGTCCAGCTCAACCACAACCGCAACCACAACCGCAACTGCAACCACAACCGGCTCCTCCACCCTCTCCTCATCCCCATCCCCATCCCAAACCGCGCCACCACCCTCCTCCTCCTCCGACGAACCCGAACGCAGCGGCCTCTCGCCAGGCGCAGCAGCAGGCCTCGCCGCCGGAGCAGTAGCGCTCGCCGCCCTCCTAGCCGCCGCAGCCTTCCTCCTCTGGCGCCGACGACAAGGCGGGATCCGCGGCGCAGTCGTCACGGCCGACTATCCGCAGGGCATGTCCTCCTCCTCCATGTCAGGCGGGGAGCCGAAACCGCCGCCGCCGCCGGGGGGAATGTATCCCGGCGCCGAAAGCAGCAGCAGCAGCAGCAGCAGCAGCAGTAGCAGGAATGCGGTGGCGGTGGTGGTGGGGGAGGGGAGGCGGCCGAGTAACGTCGCCGCCGGCGGTTTGCCGGGTGAGACATGGCACTACGAGACCCCGCCGCCGCCGCAGGGGGTTCTGCAACACTCTGGGGAGGAATACCCCCAGCAACCACAGCAACCACAACCACAGCAGCAACAACAGTGGCTACAGGGCGGTGACCTAGGCGAAGCACGCCCCGTCAGCGAGTTCGGGCCGTACTCGCCCTCGCCCTCGCCGGGGCAACCGGTCCTGCCCGTATCGCCCATGACGCCGCCCTGCCGCCCGGAGAGCAGCAGCAGTATCCTGATGGCAGGGTCGCAGCAGCAGCCGCCGCCGCCATCGCTGCGGTCGTCGCGGGCCCCGTCGTCGTACCAGTACCGGTACCACCCGGACATGGGCGGCAGCAGCAGCAGCCCGGAGCTGCCGGCGTACATGATTCCCGGGGGCAACAAGTCGCGGGCCATGAGCTTCTCCAGCGTGGCACACTTTGGCGGCGGAGGAGGGCCGCAGGTCGCCCAGCTGGCTGGCTCGCCGCCGCCGTCGCGCTCGATGCCGTCGATGATAGTTGTTGTTGAAGGGGAGTCGCCTACGCGGCGCAGCCATGGGGGGATGTTGTGATGGCCTGCATGCGTAATCGTGATGTTGCTCAGAGTGTTTGTTTGCTGTACCAGCAGGGAGAAGGTCTCGAGATACCCTAGAAAAGATTAACTGATTGTTCTTGCGGTACCCATCACCCCGTTTCAAGTACGTGCAATGCCATACAGTGTCTTCATCCGTACTCACAATCCTCGAAGCAGAATCCCTTGTCCAATCGTTTTCGTAGCCAACCATCTCCTCTGAGAGGTGGATGATGAGCTTCTTGGCCCTTTCCAGTCTTTTCTGTATATCTACCCACAGTCCTTGTTTGAGTATCCTCACATGTCCCAGTTCATGTCGAAAAGGCCCGCAATCCACGTTTCCGTGTCGTCTGGCTGAAAGAAGGGAACATTTATCGCCTCGGCGCTGTTGTCGATGAAGGCATCCGCCAGCGTCGGTGCGCTTGGCCTCGAGGCACCTTCGGTCGCAGCGAGGTCCTCCGCCCAGTTATTCTTCATGGTCTGCACCATCCTGACGTACTTGGAGAAGGTGTCCTCCTCGACCGTCGGGCCGGTGGCTAGACGCCGCTGCGCTGCTACCTCCTCCAATCCAGCCCCCAGTTGGTCGAGTACCGCGAGTAGGTCGATCCTGTCCCTGACGGATTGTCGGCTCCAGGCCGGATCGTCAAGCACCGAGAGCCGGGCGAGAACGAGAAGGCAGTGGGCCATGTTAAACCAGTAGCTAAAGGTTTTCCCAATGTACACGTAGTTTGGGATCGAGAAGTGTCGGTTGAACCAGTCCCGGATGGCGCTCAGGCAGGCCTCCATCGCCTCATGACGCTGCATGTCGGGCATAAGCCGAAGGCTTGCCGTTTTTGGCATGGACATGGCAACCTCGCTGATTGCAACTTCTGCGTAGGATATCTGGCTGAGGATTGTATCTGGCAGAATGTCAGAGATAGACGCAGCATACGGGACAGATCCTGCTCATCGTGACATACCATTTTGCTGTAGATGTGGTGGAAGTTGAGCCTTAAGGGTCTGTAACTGTGCCCGAAGGGCTGACAAAACGTAGCCTGGAGGTATTCCATCCGTGGACTGGGACGAGGTTCGTGTCAGTTGCTCAACAATGAGCTGGACCTTGACCTGGGCAACAAGCAGGTCGTCGCCTTCCCATTCTCGCTGTTCGGACAGTGCCTGGAGGCACTCATCCATGTGGGCTGTCCACTGAAGCGCATCTAGACGCTTGATTGCATAGGATATTCTAGGTAGCCAACAGATTAGCTAACCGACCTCTATCGTGGGTGACCTTCCAACTGACTGTGAGGTGAGAAGAAAGCATGCAAGTACAGCTCGCCGCTCTGCATGTGTCTTTTCCTTTACTGGCGGATGAACCGGCGTCCTCAAGCAGGCCGAGATGTACGGCTCGGCTGGGACCTTGTTGAGGCCCAGGTCAAAGACGAGGGACATTGTGAGAGAGGCCAGCATCGAGAGCATGGGCTTGTCTCTCTTCATGTGAAATTGGGTCCTTCAACATTGCGCACACATCAGCACACACCACCCAGATCTTCGGACACAAAGACGCGCTTACCAGCCCAAGATGACAATCAAGCCGAGGAGCAGGTCAAGGCTCTTGTCATTTTCAATGACGATTTTCTGAGCCAGGAAGCTCTTGACCGCCTCGCCCATGACGAGACGCCGGTCGGCGTGCTTGCAGGTCACGGTCATAATGCTGAACCAAAGGAACGGATACGTCTCCCTCAGCCCCTCAGATGTCATGGATGGGGGCAAGTACACAAATGGCAAAAAGATGAGCATGTACTTCCGGAAAGTCATCAGATCTTCGGCGGCTTCGAGAGGGTGTGGCTGGTATGAGCAAGACGGCATGGACGGCGACCTCATTGGGAACACCGGCTCGTATGTGGGCGCCGCTGGGGCGGAAGCAGGAGGGTTGAAAACGCTTCCAAGGAGAGTGCCGGGGCCAACTGGAGCCCGCGGGCGTATGCTGCCCGGGGGATAGTCGAGCGGTTGGGGAGGCAGGGCGGCGGCGGGCATCGGGCGGGGAGAACTCCTTTCGGACTGGCCGGTGGTCGATCGAGCGCTTCTGGCTGGCGTGCTGGCAGGTCCGTCTGCTCCCATGTCACCTGGCGACGGCGCTTTCTCTGTCGACGTTGTCTGGTGTCGAAGCAGCGTGACGAGGTCCTCGAGCTTCGCCTCGAGCTGGGCAGCACGTGAGACATGGGCTCTCTTGCCATTGCGCTTCCTCACCGAGACCGAAGGCACGCATTCTTTGCCCAGCCGATGGCATCTGAGTCTCGGTCAGTTCGGATCGGACAGGAAGAAGAGGGGGGCACCAGAAGTGTATGACGGGTGGGGCCGGCTTAAGGGTCTCAAGCAGAGTTCGGTATCATGCCCGACCCAGCGCCGACGAGTCTGCATCCAGCCACCAGGCTTGGTCAGGTGAGCAATACCATACCTTTCACAGTCGGCATCACCAGGTCGGTAGATGCATCTACACTTGGCGCGGGCGCAAGCGGCGCACGCCCGACCATACCCGGCCGCCGTGCCGTTCGTCGCTCCATTGGTGGTCTCCGATTCCATGTCGTCGTCAAATCGTCGAACCGAGTCAGGTGAGGGTTAGGGCTCGAACGTAAACACGAAATATCGTGAGTTGAGACGAATTAAATTCGACTCTGAGCGGCCTTGAGACCACCGCATGCCTGATATGATATCAAGGGCTTATGACTGTGTGCGACTCCTACTGTGGTAGAGCCCGGGAGCGGGAAGTGGGAGGAGCAGGCGATTGTTGCACTCCGTAGCAAGCTGCTCGAATCTTGCCAACGCTTGGTGAATGTTCCGTTACTTCTGTGACGAAACAAGCGGATGTAGGGCACACATGCATTGTCCGAACTTCGAACACCAGATTGCTGCTGAGAATCCTGTCGACCGTTTCGGGAGCTTTCGGATGCCCCGGTGCTGGTTTCCAAGGCCGAGCCAGCTTGGCCAAAGCATCAAGAGCAGGGTTAGGGTATATGCCAAGGTCGCCAAGGAAGGTTAACTTCAACCTCCAACTTCCGAGCTTGCGAATCTCATCAGAATGGTTGATGACGGCGGCAACCTTTGCCGTGTTGATCGAGTTGAGGAACCAATAGCTCTTATAGCGACGACAGTTTTGTTGATGTGTTTTTGCCCGTGCATTATCCTACCCTTCAAATCCATTTCATCTGACTGCGCCAAACGGGCTCGACTCCCGCCTGATGTGCTTCCGGGGACCAGTCATGAAAGTGTCGTCACTCAGTCCTGCGACGGGAGAGGAGGGCCAGGACAGTGAGGTTCATAGCTCTCTGAATTGAGAACGAAGAATGACTGAATAGAAGTGACCTCACAGCGAGGTGAGTTGAAGAATTGAACTGGGAAGATCCGGAACGGTCTGCCACGAGGACGAAAAGTGAGATCGAAACCTGGAATGTAGCAAACAAGCCGAAACGGCAAACAACCTCAACATCAAACACGGCAACAACCACGCCTGGAGTCCAAGATCGCCAACAATGGACTCCCGAGAACACTCAGCCAGGCCGCCATTCATGTCTTTGTATCCATATCCAGCAGATCGAGAAGAGTCAACACTCTCCCAAGCCCTCAGTGACAATAATATCTGTGAGCTTCAGTCATGGCAGAATTCCTTCTCCATGTCGCGACTTGAGCCACGATCACAGCGAAAAAATTGGTAGCGTCTCTTTGAGTAGCGTGTCATCCTTAGTGCAGGGGCCATGCTAATCTTCTCTGTATCGTTTCAAATTGACCAAATGCCCCGAAGGGCGAGGAAAGGAAAGAGAGAAGAGGAGGAAGATTGAGTGAGGTGAGCGGCGTTTATGTACCCAGCGAAGGTGGTCTGTGCACATCTACAAAACTGCGAAAACTACAGAGGGCCACATAGTGGCCCGAGCTTTTGAGGCTAGCTCAGGGTTAGGGTCTCAACTGGGCTTGCGGTTGATTGGAGGCGCAGTCCCGACTTCGTTGCGACAACTCCATCACGGATTACCAAAATATTGCGCCGAGCCGGACAGTCATCGTGTCAAGCAACCTAGCTTAAAACACCTCAGCAGCACGCGCCAAATTCAAAATGGCGCGAATATCTCTTGCCATTTTCCTCCTTGCCGTTCTGGCAACTCTCGCTAGCGCATGTAAGTTCCATCTCCCTCGTCCCAGTTGCAGATCCTCATCCCCCACCCTCCGCCTTTCTCTCAGCCCGACGCGAGTACTGACACACAAACCCCTCCAGCGGTCCCCTCCTTCTGCAAATGTACCTGCGGCAAAGACAGCTACATCATCGAGCTAGGTACCAACAACAAGAACAACCCACCCCCACCACCAGCACCGCCGCCCTCCTTCTCAACCTCCTCCCCCTCCTCCACCTCCCCAACAACAACAACAACAACAACAACAACCACCACCACCACAACATCACCAGAAACCCTCACCGAAAACACCCACCCCCTCCAAATCCTCGCCGCGCGCGAGTCCTCCTCCTCCTGCAAGCAGTGCAACCGCGCCTTCTGCCTCTCGTACAACCTGCCCATCTGCAAGGACACCGAGGAGAAGGACATCAAGACGACGTGCTTCCAGCGCGACAGCCGCAAGGACCAGGTCATTGTCTGGTGCTTCCTCCTCGGCACCGCGGGCTTGCTGGGGTGGGCGGCGCTGAGGCGCGTCGTCGAGTCCGCTAGGGAGGGGAGCGCGAGCCCCGGGCAAGGGCTGGGACAGGGGCAAGGGCTAGGGCAAGGGGCGGCGGTACAAGGGATGGGAGGAGCAGGAGGAGGAGGGGGAGGAGGAGGAGGTGGTGGAGGAGGAGGAGGAGGTGGTGGTGGTGCTGCGAGGTTTTGGGTTGCTTCGCTAGTTGGAGGGCTGTCTGGTGGAGGATGGGGTGGGTTGGGTGAGAACCTGGGCAGGGGGGGTCTTGCTGGGAGAGGAAGGGGAGGTGAGAGCAGTAGAGAGTTGTATAACCCTCTAGAGGATGGGGATGATGGAGGTGCTGCCCGTGGGACAGGGTAAAGGGCGTTTGCTGATACCTCACGGTTTGGTAGCTAATGCATGAGTTCTCGGCTGGTTTCTTGAACGGAATACAGCACATGGACTGATGTGACGACAAGAAGCACCGCCTCAAGTCACTTCAACGAGCAGGCACCCTACGGGCTGAATGAAAAGGCACATCGCCCTATTATGAGGTTTAAACCTGATGGAAAAGAATGTGGCAAGACTGCTTTTGGGGACCCAAGCCGAAGGCACTATCTATCCCTCCCTTGCCCAGCCGCAGCACACAGCTGCGATGCTCACCAATGAAAGAACAAACCCAGCCAGCCCATTTTGCTTGACCAATTCCGACAAAATGTGAATAGCACCGACCCCAAACCTGCCAGGGGTTGAACCGAAGCGCCGGCTGTACTGTAGCCTTTTCCCACTTCAAACATCCTTGCGTCGTTGAGGGTGACGTGATTCCTGCTTACTCCTCCTCAAGCGGGGTCGTCCGCGGTTCGGGATTGATGGTGCCCGCATTGAGCTCCCTGCGGTCGCGAACAGCAGCCGCGAGGTCCTCGAGAACCTGAATAGTCGACTCCCAGTCGATGCAGGCATCGGTGATGCTCACACCCTTCTTCAGCGCCGCAGGGCCCTCAGCCGGCACCTTCTGGTTGCCCTCATTGATGTTCGACTCAATCATGACACCAATGATTGCAGTCTCGCCTTCACGGAGCTGGTCGGCGATGACCTTGGCAACCTTGGGCTGGTTCCTGTGGTCCTTGTTCGAGTTGCCTGATGGCGGGTTAGCCATGTCCCTAACGAAAATATCGTTTACTGGTACTCACCGTGCGAGCAATCGACCATGATGGCCATCTTCTGGCCCTTCTTGATAAGCGTCTCCTTCGCGAGCTGGATGTTGGCCTTGTCGTAGTTGGGGCCTTTCGTGCCACCCCTCAAAATCACGAAGCCGTGCTCGTTGCCCTTTGTCCTGGTGATGGCCGCCAGACCCTGTTTGGTGACGCCCATGAAGTGGTGCTTGGCGGCAGCAGCGCCAATTGCGTCGATGGCGACGCCCAGGTTACCGTCGGTGCCGTTCTTGAAGCCAACGGGATAGGACAAGCCCGAGGCGAGCTCGCGGTGCAACTGGCTCTCTGTCGTCCGCGCACCGATGGCCCCAACCGAGATGAAATCGGACAGGAACTGAGGAGAGATGGTGTCAAGCATCTCACTGGCAATCGGCATGCCAATTGAAGTGAGGTCACGGAAGAGCTGCCTCGAGATGCGAAGGCCCTTGTTGATCTTGAAGGTTGAGTCAATATCCGGGTCGTTGATGAGACCCTTCCATCCCACCGTCGTCCGCGGCTTCTCGAGGTAGGCACGCATGACGATAACAAGGTCGTCGGAGAGCTTCTCTGCGAGAGCCTTGAGGCGATTGGCATACTCGATAGCGGTGGCCGGGTCGTGAAGAGAGCAGGGCCCGACGATGACCAGCAGGCGGTCGTTCCGGCCCATGATGACGTTTACGGCGTCCCGCCTCCCCTTGACGACGGTCTCAAGGGCCTCATCGGTCATCGGGATTTCCGAAATGAGCAGGGCAGGCGGAATGAGGGGGTCCTGGCCCAACACTTTTGAGGAAGTGTTAGTAAGATCCATGACAAGAAAATAAAAAGTGAAACGAAATCGAGAGTCAAATAGATCAAGAGAAGAGAATGGGAAAGTGAGTCTCAAAACACCCGATCACAACTTCGTGGTTGCTACATTCCCGGAACTGGATCGAATTGTGAGAATGGTGGAGGAAATCGTACCTCTCATGTCATCAGCCTGGAGAGGCGCCATTTCTACTCCAGGCATGGTGGAAATTTGTCTGGAGGGTATCGGACGGAAGAGGTGTTCTCAGGAAGCAGGAGGTTGGTCGCGGCGAGACGCGCTTGTGAAGAATTGTGTGAGTTAGGACGGAGGATACAGATTTTCGTGCAAAGAACTCGTCGGAGGGTGGAATTCGCGGTCAGGTCGACGAGAAATTGGGGATTTAGTGCGATGCACGAGACTATATTGGACTTAGGTACGGATTGGAAGCTCGGAGCCTTGGGGGTGTAGGTAGGTAGGTGAAGACAGTCCGATGAGGTTTCAGAGGATTCAAGGTGTGTATTGTCCAAAGAAGATGGAAAGGTGAAAGGTGTTTAAGTGACTCAGAGATCCCCAGTCAATTCACGGGGCAGGTCGGTCCGGGGCAGGTGCCGAAAGAGTAACTCCCGTCGGCGGCAGGGGCGAAGCACAAAGCAGCAAGTGTGATTTTGTGAACAATGGAAAGAAGAAGGGATTTGGATGATGCCCAACGTAGGAACGGCAGCATTCAGCTCTGCAAGTGGCCGAGTACGGAGTTTCCAATGTACGTTTTGGCCCAATATGCCACCTCAAATGCGCGGTTGCAATCAATCAACGTTTGTCGCATTGAAAGGTGGGGGAGGGGTCAAAATCGGTTTCTGCCGCTGCATCTTCACCGCCTTCTGTAAAGACTCCTGCGTGATTGGAACAATTCATTCTTCACCAAACGACACAGAACACGCTGCGCAACTCCAGACTCCGATTCGAGAAGTAGACCTCTTGGCCAAGGAGAGGGCAGCACTGTTTTTCAAACTCAGTGTCGCTCGAATTTTTCTCTCTGCAATGTCCGTATGGCCTCCATCGATCCTCACAACCGTCCAGCCGTCCAGTCGAATCCGATGGATTGCCCTCTTCGTCCCAAAGCCGGCCGCTGGGACCTGAGCTTGTGGTTTGGTTGAGACGGCCTTTCTGGTGGCACCGAGCTGGGCACGGCTCGCCTAAGATTGAGCGGTAGTTGACAGGTCGGCCGGTTGATCACTTCGACCGACGACAATGGCCTTTCTCGGATGGCCGTGTCCGCGCGGTCCGCCCGTCTAGGACATGGCCCGACCCAGGATCTAGGCTGCCCGGCCACCTGGCTGCGGCCTCAGATGCAAACATTCCCGTTTCTTGTTTGGGCCGCACGAAGTTGACTGGAGAGCACTGGCGCGACTGGCTTTGGCTCCTGAGCATGAGTATGGCCTACGCTGGGATGGGGTCTCTCAATTGCCTTGGATACTACTCTCAGGCACTTCATATCGCATACTTACCGTCCAGTACTGTCTTGTCGCCGACGACACGTCTTGAAGCAGTCCTGAAACCCGCCTTCCAAGGAATCATCAAAGTGCAAGTGAATCCGGCCATGGCAATTCATCAGACGCCCCACCAAGATCTTCGAGGTCCGACTGCGGCTGTTGCAACCTTGGGCCCAGCGGAGAGTTGACGAGGTGCGGCTGCTCATTTCTCTGGCCCATATCACTTCTCAAGTGCTTCCTTTCGAGCACACTGTGCGATTGAGTTCCGCGTCTGTAATTCGAGGCCCATCAGCGTCGTTGTGACAACTCGTAGGTTGTTGTGTGCATCTGCCACAGCGCCCCCCCCCCGCTGAATCTGAAATCGCTGATTGTCCCCTCTTGAACGCCGAGACAGGACGCTGCAAAACTCTTGATAGATCCTGGAATCAGAACTGGTTTTCACTACAATGGAAACAGGCCCATTGCTCACTGATGCCCTTCTGCAATTGTTCAATCATTTGTTTGCTTTATGCTTGCTGGCTGGCGCCGTGCCGATTCGGCACGTTGACATCGGCTTCAAACACGCCAGCCGGGGCCATCCCAGCCTGCGCCAGCCCCACTCCTGCTGCCTCCTCCAGTACCTGTCGATCTGGAACAAGACATCCATCTTTAGACAACTTGAACTAAAGACCAAAAAACAAACGTTGCCAGCATCTTTCAGCTTGTCAGTCGCTTATTTTTGCTTGATTCTCCCGCTCTTTGGCTGTACAACGGTATATCGCCACAGTGATCGTTTCTCGCTTTGCAGACGACCCGCAGTCCTACCGCTCGCTCGGATCCCGCCGCCACCGATGGGCCATATCCGAGCGTAAGCCTTGGGGATTTCCATCGCGGACTGCGAGAGTGCATGCTTGGAGTTGTGATCTTCCCAAGATCAACCGCCAAACCGCTGTCAAGATGTGGGCCGACACTCAGTCTCCCGACCACCCTCGCAAGAGATTCAGAGAGGAGGACTGCTACGAGGTGTCCCCGGGAGGTCCGGTAGGGTTCACCGAGCACAGAAGCGTGAGTATACTTCCCCAGCGGCGGATCTTACCTCTTGTGTGATGATTTCATGGAATCAGTCGCGTTGGAAGTGGATTGCTGGTGGCCGCCCGCAAGCTGCTTCTGCTACCGCAAGCTGACAAGACGAAACAGAAACGCCTCCAATCTCTCCCACTAAGGACATCTCCGAACTCGAAGCGATGGATGGATCGACCGATCTTCCCCTTGTCGAACTCGACTCTCGCCTCGTCCCGCCAGGCCCAGGCCGTGACACCCGACGAGCCGATGCAAGAGGGGATGTGGGCGGACGAGCCCGAACTGGCCCCCGCGGATTCGTCCGGCAACATGCCTGCAGGCACATTCGATAGTGATATGGACATGGTGGATGCGTCAGAGCCAGCCGCGGGGCGCCAACAAGCCGGTCTCGAAGGCCGGCCCGAGTTCCAGGAATATCCCTACCGGCCCACACCAAGCGTCACGGGCCGCATACCGACGCCGATCCACTGCAGCTTCGCCGCCCAAGTACGGGGCAACAGCTGGACGGGCGGGAACCCAATCCCCATGCGCGGCGACGCCCTCGCGACCACGCCCGAGGAGCCAAACGCAGCAGCCTTCGCCAGGAACGGCATGGTGGACGTGTCTGCTCCGCAGCCAAGCGCAGCAGCCGCAGCCGCGGTCCTGGCGGACTGGGGCACGGTACAGAACCGGCGGCTCCCGTCGCCGATCAGCGAGTGCGGCGTGGAGGACAGCGTGGAGAGCGCTCGGATGGCGCCCGGCTCGACGTCCATGTGTCACGGCGGCGGCGGCGGCACCCCCGGCCCGCTGGGCTACCTCACGCACGAGCACCCGCTGGTGGCCGGGCTCCCGCCGCCGCGCTCCAGCTCAGCGGTCGAGGTGCGGTCCGGACACCGAGAGGGCACACCCGCGGCGGCGGAGAGCTGCGAGAACAGCAACGCCATGGACCTCGAGTCGCCCGGCGGCGCGGGGGGGGCCTCGCCGTCGCCCAAGAAGGGCCACACGAGGTCCAAGCACACGGTCAACTCGTGGACGGCACTGCAGCCCGGCATGACGCGGTCGTTCAGTATAGGGTACCGAGCCGACTGCGAGAAATGCCGGAACAAGGTGCCCGGGCACTTCAACCACATCATCATCTCGTAGGAGAGCGGCGAGGGCCGGCGGATGAGCGCGGTTGAGCCGGCCGGGTGGAGGGTCGAGAAGCCGGGACGGGTCCATGCCGCGCTTGGTAACGTGTGGTGGGGAGGCGTCGGGAGTTGAGGGAGAAGATGGGATGTGTCTTTCTCTTTCTTTCTTTTGCCTTGTCATGCTCATCGGGCACAAGTTTTATACCCCGAGACCGCTCGTTTTTGTTTTTAGTGTGGGCATCGTTCACGGCAGCGTAGACTGTCTTTCCTGGGTTTATCTGCTATCGGCGTTGAGGCAGTCTGGGACGGGTCTTTTATCAGGAGGGGATATTGTGTGGTAAATGGAGTCACTGGGAGGAAGCGAATCAGGGATACTCCGTCATACGACTGGTAGTTGAAATCAACTGTTCTACTACCAGAGCTCAGTTCCCTCCGATGAGCTTTTTTGCAACGCTCCATGAGACTGGTGTATGCCAATGCAGCCGAAAAATTTGAGGTCTAACTATGTACTGCCCCGCCGTATGATGCACGCATCCCTTTCCTTCTACAATATGATACAATCGGCCCCTTTCTCCTTTTGCCTTCATGAAGGGCCGTGGTAGATCATGCAATCCCCCCCAATCAGTCCCACAGAACGATCACGACTCTCACAAGGCCCTCACCACCCCACGAAAGTAAGTACCATGATCGGAGGCACCCTCTCTCCTAGTCTGACGGGGCGTATTGTACATCCAAGCCATCGTGACGTATGATACCTTAGACGCCCCCCCACACACCATGTAATAAAGCGCGGCGACAACATCCCACTTGAGCAAAAGAGGGAAGCTCAGCTCAGCCCCAGATTGATTCACCATAGCCACCCCTTCCTCGCCGGCTTTTCCTCCTTCCCGCTATCGAGGACCGTTTTAGACCCCTGCTCTCCCTCCACCACCTCGACGCGCTCCAGCGGCCCGCCGTGATGTTGATTCTCCCGCTCGCGCTCGAGCGCGGCATGGGCCTTGGCGCGCAGGGGCGCCTGCTTGTCGTCGACGGCGCCGTCGTCCTGCTTGCTGAGCGAGGGGCCGTCGTCCTCGCGCTTGAGGTTCGAGGTGAGCCAGGCCCAGAGGGAGGTTTTGGTCGGGGGTGGAGTAGTATGTTCGTCGGGTGTGAGGGGTTGATTTGATGCGGACGGCCAGGAGACGGTCTCGGTTACGCTTGCCAATGGCTGCTGTTGTTGTTGCTGCCGTTGTTCGGGGGTTGTTGGCGGCTGAGAGGACGGTTCGAGCACGCTCGGCATCTTGGAGAAGAAGGAGGTGTTGCGGCCGGCTTCGCGCTCGCGCTCGAGGTACTCTTCGACCAGCGCGATCTGCTCCCCGGTGGCCTTGCCCGTCATGTAGGCGATCCGGGCCGCCTCGAGACTGTCGGCCTCGAGCTTCTTTTGCGCCTCGACCCACTCGCGGCTGCGCTTCTTGTTGTACATCATCATGTCGACGGCTGTGTAGACGGTCGCGACGCCCGCGATAACTGGGGCGGGGGATGGAATCAGCTGCTCTGTGGTCACGACGGCAATGGGATGAGGTGTGCTCCATGGCACTCACTCGTGAAGCCAACCAGCCCCTTTACGGTGATCTTGTGTGCCGAGTCGAAGATGCGCCTGCTTGCGTCGACAATCCTGTCGAACCTCGACACCTGCGCCTCCTTTGCCCGCCGATGTGCCGCCCGTAACCGTGCTACCTTTTGCTCTGGGGTTTCGAATGCTATTGAGCCCGCACTGCTGCCGCCGCGGGAAGGCCCGGGCCCGCCGGGGGGTGCAGAAGTGGGAGGAACCGCTGCGGACTTTGGGGTGGCGAAGCGAGGTGGTGGTGCGGCGGCTTTGGAGCTGGCATGGGGCATCGTGGCAGTAAACCGCGTTGCGTCGGAGACGCTGCGCGGGGCAGCGGAAAATCGGACCGTTGGTCTCATTGCGTCGTTCTTGCTTTTCTGTGTCGTCGGAGCCGAAAACACGGTACACTGGGGTGTCCAAAAGCGGCGGGTAGACGGAGGTGGGCGTCTGTGGGAACTTCCGAGCTGTTCAATTCCGAGGTTGATGAAGCTCACTTCTCCGATCATTCAATGCCAAGCCAAAGTTTTTGACCAAGGAGCCAAGCTTGGCCCGCAGCTTCATGAGCCACACCTCAAGACATGCTTGGCGAAGGAAGTGTGGCTCGAGTGTGGCTCGGCACCGAAGTGTGGATCCCCTGCTCGGCCCACTTTCAGTTCTGGGCCAGTCTCATGGAAATTTTGGTTGGAGTTTATCGACGACCCGAGTTGCTCGCGGTTCGCGGCACCCAGCGGACAAGAGCGACGTCAACTCAAAGGGCCCGCCAATTGACTTCTTACCTGCACCCACAAACATGCGCCGTATACCAAGTTTACGGGCCCCCGCGCCCTCGGGCTTTGTCCCGTCGTCAATACAGACAGGTCCTCTCCGTTCGCGTGCGGCAGCAACCCTCGCGTCGGCCTCAATCCTCCCGCAGACGGCGCCCAGGTTGAACAGCAGCAACGGCCCGACGCAAACCCGCCGCTACCTCTCAACCACCCCCATCCGCTCCTCCCAGTCCCAGCCCCAATCCCAGCCACCCGAATCGCTCCCCGCCGAGGACCTACTCCAAGTCCCAGCAGAAGAATACTACGCCGCCGCTCCCGAACCCACGGCGATCCGAACACGATTGGTCTACCCGCGCGGCATCACCACGGCCCCGCAGTTCTCAGACGTGGCGGACCCGGCCTACACGCCGGCCGACACGGCTGACGGGCTCGAGGAAGTGGGCGGCATCGCCGACTGGTGGGACGAGCCTACGCACTGGGGCAGCGAGGGCGGCCCGGCGCAGTTCGTGCAGTCGGTCCTCAGCCCGTTCGGCCCGGCCGAGCAGGTCACGGACCCGGTCGTGCTCGAGGTGCTGGCCAGGCGGGCGGTTGTCGAGGCGGTTGTCGTGGCGCGGTTCGCGGGCGGCAGTGGCCGGATGAGCAAGAAGGTGGACAGGCTGTTTGCTGCTGCAGCTGCTGCACAAGTGGGTGAGACGATGGAGCGGCTGGGCAAGATTGCGCGGGTCGAGATCGTGGCGGGCGAGGATGGTGCTGCGACGCTCAAACACGAGAAAGATTGGGGGATAGTGTGGCGTCTGCTTAATTCGGCAGAGAAGAATGCTAGGCAGCCGCGGAAGCAGGCACCGGGAGAGGTTGCAGAGGAGGGGTCCGCGACGGTGGAGGCTGAGGTTTCTCAGGAGAGCGCAGTGCCGGAAACTGAAGTGAAGGAAGTTGCGGCTGCAGCCGAGCTCACTCCGCAGGCCGCCGGTGACTTGAACAGGACCTGGGACAAGGCGTGGAAGAAGGCTGAGCTGAGGGATCCGGTGGTCAAGTTCTTTGTCAGTATCCTTATCCCAACGCATCGTCGAGGCTCAGAACGCTAACAGTTTTGTCACAGGCCGCCAAGCGGATCCAGCAGCTGACAGGACACCGCATCCCTGACGGCAAGCTGCTCGCCATGGGAAGCATTGACAGCCTGCTCAAGCAGCTCGTCGAACCACCCAAGCCCAAGAAGCTCGCCGAGCTGATCTCGACCCAGGGTGCCTTCCAGGAGTTGCCCAACGTCCGCGTCTTCCCCAGGAGGGTCACGCCCATTGACAAGGAGAAGATGGTTGGTCGCTGGAAGATCATTGTCAAGGAACTCGAGAAACGCGAACTGCCCGTCATTGGCACCGGCAACTACGGCCCGCCAGTCGAGAAGAGGTGGATCGAGGGGAAAGCGTAGTGAGCATGGTGAGCGCCTTGTATGTATTGGGTCTTGGGCCGTGCTCGTCTGGTGTACCATGTATCATGTAGACAATATTTTGGGTTTGTGTACATCTATGGTGTGGCTGTGTTGGGTTCTGGTCTTCAACTCGGCAGTAACGGAATGTTGCTAGGGTTGTCTATGACCGGACTGACACTCCGATTGAGGGTTGTGTGTGTGTTGTCTGGAATGCTTAGAGTGGGGTGCCTCAGCAACTGGCGCCGCTTCACCCTCGACTTTAAGACGTCGGGTTTCCAAGCGCAGTTGACTTTCAACCTCAACGGCGCTTTTACGGAGGCTTCTTTCATTCTGTATCCGTTGCAGCCCCAAAACTAGCCCTTTGGATGAAGTCTTCTTACGTTCAAACCGCTTACTCCATGCATGAAGACTGACCAGCAAACAAGGAAGAACTGCTCTCGTCTCACCGATTCTCTAAAGTACCTTATCAATGGGTTGGGCACCTGACAGGGTGGCCGCGCTCCTTCGCAGCCACCACGGTGATTCGGGTGAGCGTACCGCCATTTTGAAGGAGCTTCTCGTTGGCATCCAAGACGAGGGCGACGAGGGTTTGGCTGCAATTGCTGAGAAGCTTGCCGACAGAGCAAGAGACGGTGAGCGTGATTCCGGGTTGACCATCCCAGCGCTCCCAGTGCAGTGCAAAACGCTAATAACTTATGTTTTGAATGAGCAGCGTCCTGGCGGCTGCCCCTTGGAGAGTCGGGACTACTAAACCATGTCCTGGCTGCTGTCCCCGTTCAAGAGCCCAAGCATCCCCTGAATAAGCAAGCTCTACGCCTGGTCGGCAATGCATGCGCAGACTGCGGTAAGTGGTCCTCCCGTCGAGAGAAACGGTGAATTTGGTGTTAAAGTTAGGTAGATGAAAACAGAGCCCGGGTGGTCAAATCTGGTAAACTGCCCGGCTTCATCACGGACATCCTCGGGGACCCGAAGCAGGACTGGCTGCTTCCCTTTGCTATCGCTGCAGCACTCAATGTGTGCGTCGACTACAGTGCGTTCTCAAGCTCTCTCTGCTCTGAAGAACAATCTCTTACTGACCTATGTCAGAGCCCGCCCAAGAACAGGCATCCAAGGCTGGGTTGAGCAGGGCCCTTGTCGGTCTTGTCTCAGGGGATCGGCTCTCGTCGTGCGAGTCCTCTCTTAGCCACATCGTGACTATCCTGGGGTTGCTCAGCAACCAAGGTATGTGTTCCTCGAAAGTCGGGGGATGATGTGGCAATGCTAACTAACAGCACCCAGACTCTGAGCCCAAGGTCGCCAATCCCAACACGGCTGAGCTCCTCCTGGACCTGGCCACCAGCGAGCGGTACGATGCTGACCTGGACTCGTTTATGGAGATCTGCACACCAGCACTTGCCTATCTCACGTTTCAAGACCTTTGGCCAGTATTCCTGGACAATGGCGGCCTCCAGGTGCTGCAACGAGCTTTTCATCAGTTGTACACCCGATTTGATATGGCCGACACCGACGCCGACACCACCAGCCAGCTCAAGCAGGTCGGCGACACTTTCCTCACTGTCTTTGCCGACATTTCCGCGCTTCCCTCCTTTCCGGTCGCCTGCCCTTTTGACAGCAAACCCATCCAGACCCTGATCGACTGGTTGGGATCGTCACCACCTCTCTCTCACCTCCAAACCGCGGCATGCCTCTCCCTCGGCAACGTCAGCCGCTCTGACAAGTCAAGCACCGCTTTGCTGCCTCG
This sequence comes from Parathielavia hyrcaniae, assembly GCA_033575675.1. NCBI lineage: Eukaryota > Fungi > Ascomycota > Sordariomycetes > Sordariales > Chaetomiaceae > Parathielavia > Parathielavia hyrcaniae. The sequence goes on along the minus strand of MU863649.1, from coordinate 167,480 downwards.
CGTCCAGGGACCGCTAATCAACATCCTTAACCGGGCCATTCCCCCAGGTTTCTCCGAGTCTTCCAACCCCCCAACTTCTGCCACTCCGCTGCAACTCACCCACGCAGCGCTCAGCTACCTCAAGAATCTCGCCATCCCTCAACCCAACAAGGTCCCACTGGGCACCGTCCTACTGGACCCGACTGACCCGCTACTCCCGCGTCTCTGGACATCAACCCGCACACAGCCCCAGCTCCAATTCGTCGCCGTCTCCCTCACCCGGCTGCTCCTCGCCAACTGCCCGTCCAACATCCGCCGCATCTGCGCCCCCCTTGCCCGAAACCATCACAACAATCCAAGCCCAAGCAACCTCGCCCTGCTCACCTCAACGGCCGCCTCCGCCGACGAGGATCCCATCAAGATAGAAGCCGCCCGCGCAGTAAGCCTCGTCTGCCGGGCCCTCCACACCTTCCCACTCTCCGCGCTCCTGGATCCATCCTGGACGTGGGTAGCAGATTGCCAACCCGCCGGCACACCCTCGCCCGATAGCAGTGACCCAACAGCATCCACCACCCCGTCCATGGGTCCCCAAGAGCACACATCAGCCACAGGAGGGAGAGGACGAGAAATAGACTCAGAAACAAACCCGGAGCAGCTTACCCGCTTCTACGAAGCCCACAACAAATCAAACACTATCATCCCCTCCCTCCGCCACCTCCTCACCCACCCGCGCTTCCCCTCGCTCCGCTCCGAGGCAATCTTTGTGCTAGCCCTCATGAGCCGATCCTCCTCCTCGCCCGGCGCGCAGATCGCACTGCAGGTCATGCAACCCCCGCCTACCAGTAACAGTATCATCAGCAACAGTACCACCGATACCACCACACCCGAATCCAGCCGCATCAGTACTACCACGGACAACGGAGCGACATGGCGAGCCCTAGCCAAAGCCATCATAGGATCCGAGTCAGCCGACTTGGCAGACGTCTTCCTCACTCCTCAGGGAGTCAGAAGAGTCGAAGCCGTTGACGACGAGGACGAGAGAGAGGGAGAGCAGCAGGAGGAGCGTCAACAGGAAAAGGAGCAAGAGGACGCGGGTGTGACGGTCGAGAAATTGCCGCTGGAGCCGCAGCAGGTTGATCCGCAAGGGCCGAAGGCGCCGCCTGCCAGGGTGGCCGAGATGGACCGCGAGAACGCCATGGTGCTGGTGGCTGAGCTGCTGAGGAGATTCCCGGATGAGTTGTCGAGTCTGAGGCGGCCGCTTGAGGCGATCTTGAACAAGGGCGGGGAGCTCGTGATGCAGGATCGCGGCGGAGCATAGTGAGTTGTTCTCATCCATGTAGACGGGCAGGGGGGGAGAATGGCTTTTCCATCAAGCATCGTTGGGAAAGCAATCAAACCATCAATTTAGTCCCCAACACCAAATGCGGCGTGGCCGTCAGTCATGCCTTTCCCTGTCCATTTCATTTGCGATGCGCTAGCAAATCCCTATGATGCGTGTAAACTTTCTGAACCACTGTCCTGAAGCAAGTCCCCGAAACTACACGGCCATAGTTGAGGCGAGCCATGTTCCTCGCCCGGGTTTTATCAGGAAAAAGCAGAAAGCGAGACCAGACCAGACCAGCCCAAACGAACACCGGGGGGAACCTTTCCTATCCGTCGCCGACACACCAACCCGATCGAAAATCCTCTATTTCTTGGCGTTCTCGGCCTCGGTCTTCTCCTTCGCACGCTTCTCCCGGACACCCACCAGGCGGGCGTCCGACCTCGCCTTCCGCAGCGCCTTGTAGGCACCACCCTCGACGCCCTGGGGCAGATCGCTCTTGGCAATCTCGGAGAAGCCGGCAGCAATGGGCGACGGGCCGACGCCGAAAGCGGCGCGGATGCTCTGTGTCGTCTCGCCCGTCTGCTGGTCCTTGGGCGTATCGTTCTTCTTGGGCTTGTTGGACTTGCGGGGGAACACGATGAGGCGGGCCTTGTACTCCTTCAGGCGCTCGACGTTGGCGGCGAGGGCCTCCTCGGAGAGGTTCTGGCGGCGTGCGTCGACCGAGATGCCGATGGTGGGAGCATAGAGCTTCGGAATGCCGGCGGCCTGGAGTTTGTCCCGTTGTCAGAGTTCCGCAGCATATCATTTGACATCCCATACAGGCGAGTATTCGCACCTTCAGCTCAGCCAGCGTGAAGCCACGGCCGAGGCGTGTCCGGCGGTTGTACTTGATGGTGCTGTAATTTGCAGTTAGAACCCTCCTCCACTCTGAACAGACTCGGCAAATTCGGGGTAACGAACGGGCATCGGACAATCGGGCGGAGCTTGTCGACCGGGCGGGGGGCCACGGCAGCAGCCTTCGCGCGGCGCGCCAGACGGCGGGTGACCTTCTTGCCGGGCTATTTTCCATCACACATCAGAACTGGGCGCTCCTCGATTGTCCTGTCTCTCTCGCCGAGGCCACGAACCTGGTCGAAGTGGCACCGCACACGCCGCTGCCACTGCTTGCGGAAGTCTGAAGGCTCGTGTTAGCGCCCCTGCCCTCCTCGCGAAAGACTCGTCCTCGGCGTCGTCGGGTCGTGCTCACGGTTGTTGGGAATCTGCTGGTTGTGCTTGATCGCCTGTACGCCAAAGATGCATCAGTAAACCGTTGCAAAACTCGAGTAGAAGAGCAATCGCATCGCAATCGCTGAGCAACACGACACTTACCATTGTGCCGGTTGTGGATCAAGCCCTCGGTCCCTCTGGTTGTCGAAAGTATCACCGGTCGTGAAGCGGATTCAATTTGGAGGTCGCTCGCTTGGAGGAGCTCCCAAAATTTCGGCAGGGCTTGGAAACCCTAGAGCGGTGTGGGTCCGCTTCACAGAACCAGCTGGTGGGGCAGAACTCGAGATGGTGGGGCCGCAGCTGGTGGCAGCTGACGGTTTCTTTGCTCTGGCATGACAGGAACGAAAGCAAACGTCCAGCTTCAACACGCGGGACACCACATGGACTTCATGGAGATGGCCCGCTGGTACTTCTCATGCCCGAGTGCAGCTACGGTATCTTACCTGGCACCTTGAATGTCCTGCACTTCAGTTTCTACCTTCAGCCCCTGCTTCCTATTGCGTTTATCAATGCGATGAATCGCCCAAGACCCTGCTGACCTACCTGGCACCACCGGTTTTCCCAAGCCCCCACACTTGCCTGCCTCCAGTTCTTGAATATCTCGGGCTTCTTGGGTGTTCGTCGTCATTCCGGCTCCTTTTAGGATTGAGAACTGAAGTTCAAAGTCGCTCTCTTCTTCTTCGTCATTTTACTCGCTCCGAGGCTCGCCCGTCTTTCTCTTCCCTCCCATTGCAGTCTTTCTTGCACCACCGAGGCCATCGTGCTCCGATTAGATGTTGGGTTCACCTCAACAGTTGCGTGCCTCGGGCACTGCTCACCAAGTTACCTCGGGTTTGGCTTTGACAGGCCTATTGTATTCTTGACGGGGAAGTTTTTTTTTGTACAAGCAAGGAACCAAGGTTTACAAGTCTGGCAACTACTCAAAGTCCGAAACTAGAAAGCTATGCTAGTGATGCTACGTAATATTCAATCTAGGAGTTGCCTTGGGCCCAGGCTACCTCCAATCTGACCCCGACAATACTCCCAGCTGCCACAAGTCGTACCAGCCGGGTGCTCAGGCAACTCCTTTCCTCTGCCCCAACTTCAAGGTCCCCGCCTGTCCAATATCCATGCCCCGGAACCCATCGACCAGACCAGTCTCAAGATCTCTTGTCAATCCTCCTCCCAATACCACACCCCCAAGTTTCTTTGGCAGTCTCGACAATGCCCTCTTGACCTTCTCATAGTTTCCATAGAACTGGTGCGCCCTCACATCTCCCTGGACCTGCTGCGTCAACCCGTGCCCCATCGTGACCCCCCACACACCACCAACGAAGATAGCATGTGCGTCCGGGTCGTCATCCTTCTCCAGCAAGACCGAGTACACAGACCCGGTGTACCGAACCGACTGCGCGGCCACATCCTTTGGAAACACCCACGGCCCTCCCTGCCTTCGCAAGACAGGATGCCACGGCGTGACCAACAACCCCCCTCCCTTCCCTTTCCCACCCCCATCCGCAACCACACACATCTCAGCCCTCCTAACAGGCATCCTCAACACAGCCACCACCCTCCTCCCCCCCCGCGGCGTCTCTACCACCATCCCCTTCCTCAACCTCCCCACCCTAACCATCATCTCCGATCCCTCCCCACCTTGACCACCACCAGCCAGCAGCCGCACCGGCATACACCCAGCAAAACACCCATTATCCACATTATTATACCTGCTCATCGACACCAGGTCTCCCTCACCCCTCCTCCACAAACTCGGCCTCGGCGCCGGCAGCGCATCGAACGCGGCATCCAGCCGGTCGCGGCACGCCGCAAACAGCGGGCTGCTGGTGCCGTACCGCAGCGGGCCGGCGTCCTTGAACGAGTTGCAGACCTGCCGGGCGTGGGCGCCCGCCAGCGAGGGCAGGTAGTGTGCGCCCCAGCGGTGGTAGTAGGATTCGTTGAGCAGGGCCAGGGCGACCTGGCCTGTCCAGGTTGAGGGGTCGGATAGGTTGGATTGGGGTCGGGTTTGGGTTTGGGTTTGGTCGGTGATGGTGGTGGTGGTGGTGGTAGGAAGGTTGCCGACGAGGTCGGTTAGGAGGGAGCGGCAGCCTGGATGGCTGGTGCGGAACTTGGTGGCTGGGAGCGTGGCGACGAGTGTTTGTAGGCTTTGGGGTAGGTCGGGAGGGATTTGTTGCAGGGGTTCGTGCTCGAGGGTCTCGTTGAGCGGGCAGAGGGTTGAGAGAAAGGCGATGAGGCGGGCGCGGGAGATGTGGTAGGCTATCTCTGCCGGGTCGAGAGAGGGAGACGCGGGCATGAGCGGGCTCTTGTGGGCGGTCGCGCGGTAGACGGTGGGCGTGAAATGCTGGCACTCGAGGACGGCGGTGATAAAGAGGGGTGGGCTGTTCTCGGTCTCTGCGATGCCGGGCTTGATGGGACTGCCGTAACGAAGGGAGATGTCCCGGGATTGACCGTACTGAAGGTTGCTCAAGTGGATAGTGAGCGAGGTCAGTGGCTCGGGCACATCTTCCTCCTCCAGCTGAACGGGCTCTTGCTTGTCGACGGCTTCGCCAGTCGTTTCTTCGAGCTTCAAGTGGCTTGGGTATGTCAGGCGCAGCTTGGCGTTGTTGGCGAACGTAGACTGGAGGTTCGCGACGGCGTGAACGAACACGGTGCCCTGGCAAAGTCAACATGCTGGAATCAGAAGGACTGCCCTTTCGAAACTCACAATCATGCCGGCATCGGGGATGAACGAGTAGTTTCCTCCCCCCACTTCGGCAATCGACTTCAACAGACCCGACCGAAGACTGTAGCCGAAGCCAAAGGTGTGGATGGTGGCCGGAAGCGGCCCCATGGACCGCAGCTTCGAAACGTAGCCCTGGGCGGGGCACATGTGATTTGGCACGCCGTCCGTCAAGACAAGCAGGGCAGGTACCCTGGGGGCCGAAACAGCATCGTCGCGCTCCTTGAATAGATCGAGGCCATCACGGATCCCGTGCCACAGGTTGGTCACGTCACATGCCGCTATGTCCTCAATTATCTTGATGGTCTCGGCTTTGTTTTCTGCTGTCATATGGATGAGCGGTTGGAGGACCTATTTCCTGTTAGAATATCCAGGCCAGCATGCTGGGAGTTTGGAACTCGGGGCAACCAACCTCGCTCCGACCTGCAAAGGTGACAATGCCCAGGCGATCGTTCGCATCCAGTGTTTCCATGATGGTCCGGGCCGCGTGCTTGGCCAGATCGAGCACGGACAGGCCGGTCTCCTCCTGCTCTTGATCGCCGGGTTGCGACGGTACAGTTGCAGCGGCCCGCATGCTGCCCGAGACGTCGATGGAGAGTACGAGGTCGCAAGGAACATGGTGGAGGTTTGTGTCTTTGGGTTCTCTCGGCGGTTGTACTTTGATGATGACGCCCCCCAGGTCGTCTTCTCCTGCGGAAGGGTAGATGTGGATGAGTGGTGCCTTGCTCTGTTCCTTTGGCGGAATGGGCAGCTCCAAGCTCGTCTCGGGCGAGCCACTATCGCCCATGTCGCCGGCGGCGCTGAAGAAGGTGGAGAGAACCATGTCTGTTGTCGACGCTGTGGAGTGAAGAACTGGCTGGGCTGTTGACGGTATTTAATCCCGCTCGGGTCGTGGGTTTGGCCTGCAGATCCTACGAATGCTTTGCTGGCGACAGGAATACCTCACGCGGCCAAGTGACTCAATCCTTCATGTCGCGCTAACAGACAATAACAAAGAGTGCTTGATGATTTATGGCCCGCCAACCTGCGCTGCATGGCTAGTGTAAGACGGGCTAGTAAGGGGTTCAAGTCAGCCTGATAGGCATCCTTGCGAGGGTCAAGGGAGACGGTTGGAACGCCAATCAGACTGTTGCGCATTTGTGCAAAATTTGTTGGCCGTGGCCGTAACATCCATGGCCGTGATCTCTCAGCCCGGCAGCATGGCAGAGCCGCACAGCACACCTCTCCGTTGGGTCGTCGGCCGCCGGCCTGCTCGCCGCCGCTGACCCATTCGGCGTGCTTGCTCACGAACAAAAGCGGAAAAGCTGGCGAAGTGTTGACCCGACTGTTCGGTTCTCGAGCTCGAAGTGCCCCGCACAATAAGTGGATCCCAAGCAGTCAGCCCGAATCCACTGTGGGGCGGCTTGAAGCAATCGAGTGAGCGTCCTCAGCAGGTGCCTGAAATATGCCTTTTTTGTATTCTGCCTTCACAGCAGCAGCGAAGTTCTTCAATTGATTCTGGCCAGTGGCCGGTATGGGAAGTGTTCAGCCTAAACCATTCGTGATTTAGACATCCTAGACCACCTGGAGTCCTGGACAGCGTAGGCGCCAGCCCAACTACCCTGCTGAGTCAACCAGCCGAGCACATGGAGCACATGGAACAACCGACGTGAACCGATGGCTTGAGTGGATCCACTCTCGCCTGGCAGGCTCATCGGCCTCGCATCATATAGATCTTCAACGTCTCTCTGCCTCTACTGCATTGATGGCCACGGAGACCGACATCGCCTAGGCCGTTGTGTCCAAGAACTGCTTGAGTACCTCAAAGGCTTTCAAGTTGCGTATTCTCTGCTGCTATCATTTTACCCTTAGTGCTCAGACGACAGGATGTTCTTGTCCAGGGCACGCGAGCGATTGCGAAATTGGGTGTACTTGTACAATGGATACAATTGGAAGAGCAGGCGCCAATAACGTTAGTTATTGCCACAGCGTCTGAGACAGGTGATGCGTTGGTCCGTCATTGGTGAGAAGAACTCTACACTGAGCCACAGAGAGCTTGACAGACAGAAGGGATAACGTTACCATCTCGCAGAGTGAAAGGTACCTTGGTGGACGCCGTTGTCGAGGGACCATTCGCTCTGGTATCTGTCCTGTGTCCAGTTGCTTCCAGTGGCCTTGGAGATTGGCTCAGGTACCGCACCCAGACCCCCACTCCCCCGTGAGCCAACTCCAATGGAATCCATGCCTGATGACATACAGGGCTTGAGATACAACCACTTGCAGAGAGAACCGCCCTCCCCAATGGAGCAGAGTAAAAAGTTAGCAAATGTTCAAACCTCATAGCATTCCCACTTTGGGAGAAGCCTGTCTGTTCAGCCAATCTTAAGCAGATGATAACTAACATGCGGGGGAGCTGGCGATCATCCCCAGACGGGACTAATGCAGGCAAGAGGCACCCGGCCCCTGGACCCTTAACGTTGCAACACTGCAAAGACGGTGACTGCGCATGGGTCTCACGATGCTCAGACCTTCGCGCGCGGGATGCGTCATGTCGGGGCACGTCTGCCTGCAAGATGCCGACTTCTGCCGTACGCCTGGGCAAGCCAAGCTGTCACCGAGCTCTTCTATTCGTCTACGACGAAGCTGAACAAAGATGTGAGGCTCTCTCACCCCGTTGCCACACTGTCAATGGTCAGTGCAAAAAGCGGCAAGTATAACTTCGAGGCTCCCACTTCCGCAAGTCGCAGGAACCACAGCTACCTTACTTCTCCTTCTGTCGCCTGCCCACTGCTAAAATCTCGCACCTTGCTCGCATCGCATCTTGATCGACCTTCGACCAAGTCAGCACCATCATCCACATTCAACTACACTCAACTACACTCAACAACTACGAAGTCACAATGCCCGCCTACCAGCCTCGCTGCTGTCAATGCAGCACCATCTTGGTCATCAGCAACACATGCACCCACTGCCAGCACGCACAGTGCGCTCACTGCATCTAAACCCGGGCACCTCGGGCATTGGGCACTGCTGCCTCTTGGTTGGAGACAGCAACGGCATGACTGCCCTTGTCTTCAGAACGGCATCACTAGTCTCCCGAGCCACCAAGACCTCGACGTGGAAGACCGACTACCATACCCACACATACCGGCATGAGTAAAGCCCAACCCCCCTTTGTGGGCTTGCGGGCTTGCGACACAACAAAGTTTCCGCACAACATTCCACCCACCACTGCACTTGGCGATGAGGGCGAGATGGATCGATTTTTCCTTTTCACCTTTCCGAATGGAGTTTGGGATGACACGACAGGATTTGGACGGACGGGAGTTGTTCTTACTTAGATGGGTTATCTGATACCACGGGGACTGAGTCGGGATACTACTGAGGAGGATCGCTCGAGGGTGACCTGGGGGGGTTGCTCTCATCCCCATTTGTGAGATAACCTGGGCTCATAGACAACACACCACTTGGGCCGCAACATGAATTAATTTTTCTGATATTGTATGACGTGCAAATGTTGATGGACTGGATCATATCGTGAATGAAGACGACATGTACATCACTATGGGCCCGGAGGCATACGATATACTCGCCGAACCAGGAGTTGGAAAATGTTGAAGAAGTTGAAGAGCAGAAGAGATCAAACGCGAGTGCCGGGAACTGAAAACGATACATGGCATTTCCATCACACGCGATGCCGCAAGAAGCCAGAGCACTCCATGTTCAGGGTCATCATGTTGGGCCATGAAAAGGGAGCCTACCACAGAAGCAAGATCTCAGCAAGCACAGCTGTATCTCAGCCGGGGCTCTGGCTTGGCCCTTCTCGAAGATGACGGCATCTCTGTCTCTCAGGCTCTCCCAGATTCCGGCCCAACATGCTGGTGCCGGGTATTGGATACCCCTTGGAGTTCTGGCTGAGCAAACCAAGAGTAAGTGACACGCAGGCTTCATCTGAGCAGAGCTCACAATGATGACGTTCTTTTGATTACGGACGCATTTCATATATTGTACACACCACGCACCCGTCATCCACCTCTCCAAGCCCCCGTCCACCTCAGATCACTCCCGCACAAACATCCCCGCCATGCCCATGCCCGTGCCGATACACATGCTCACCACACCCACCTCCCCGCCACTCCTCCCCAGCCCATGCAGCAGCGTGCTGACCATGCGCGCCCCCGTGGCGCCGAGCGGATGCCCCAGCGCGATGGCGCCGCCGTCCGGGTTGACCTTCCCCGCGACCCACTCCCGCTCGAGCCCGAGCTCGCGCACGCAGTAGAGCGCCTGGCTCGCAAAGGCCTCGTTGATCTCCCACCGGTGCACGTCCCGCGCGTCCAGCCCCAGCCGCGCCAGCACCCGGGGGATGGCGAGCGCGGGACCGACGCCCATCTCGTCGGGCCTGCACCCGACGACCGACGCGGCGACGAACCGGCCCAGGACGCGGTCCGCCAGCCCGAGCCGCGCCGCCGTGGCCCGCCGCATGAGCAGGCTCGCCGCCGCGCCGTCGCTGACCTGGCTCGAGTTGCCTGCCGTGCTGGCGCCGCCGCCGCCGTCGGGCAAGAAGGCGGGCTTGAGCCGGGCGAGGGACTCGGCCGAGGCACCGGGGCGAATGCCGTCGTCGCGGGACACCGTGACGGTCCGCTCGTCGCCTACGGTCTTCCCCTGCTTGTCGACCTCCTGGAAGCGGGTGGTGACGGGGACGATCTCGGTGTCGAAGGCGCCCGCGGCCTGGGCGCGGGCCGCGCGCAGGTGGGACTCGGCAGCGAAGGCGTCCTGGTCGGCGCGCGAGACGCCGTAGCGAACCGCGACGTTCTCGCTCGTCAGGCCCATGGGCATGATGCAGTCGAGGGCGTCGCGGACGGGGGACTGGCGCAGGGCCGGCCAGAGGTCGGCGGGGATGGCCTTGGTGCCGTAGTTTCGCGTCATGCTCTCCATGCCGGCGCCGATGCCGACGTCGATCATGTCGGTGCGGATCTGGGCGGCCACCAGGGCGATGCTCTGGAGGGACGAGGCGCACGCCCGGTTGGTCGTGTACAGCGACGTGCTCGAGGGGAAGCCGACGTGGTTCATGGCCATGCGCGCTGCCTTGGACCCGCCCAGCTCGTTGAGCACGACGCCGACGGCGACGTCGTCGATGGCGGCCGGGTCGAGCTGCGGGTTCTTGTCGAGGGTGGCGCGGAGAACAACCGAGAGCAGCTCTTCTGGGTAGGCGTCCTTGAGCTGGCCACGGTAGGACCGGCAGATGGGCGTGCGGAGCGATGACACTATCACAACGTCTGTCGGCGCCTTGGCCAGCACGGCCTTGATGCCTTTCGGAAGGACGGCCATGGCGTTGACCTGGCCCTGGGGTACGTTGTTTGTTGTTGTTTAGTTGAGAAAAGCTCTAGTTGAAAGGGAAGGAGTCTCGGATGCAGGCCGGCTGCCGCTTTCACGGAGAGCTTCGGCAGTTGTCACGGTGTTGGCGGCAAGACAAGAGAAGACAAAACACAAGCACAAATCACCAGCTGCTTAAACAGGTACCAGAAAAACGCCGGGGTATCGTGCAGTCGTACTATGGAAATCGGACAAAACGAGGGACGAAAATCAGAGAAACAACAGAAGAACTCGAGGCTTTGTTCGACGACCACGTCGTCGGGATAACTCAGAACCGGCCATGGCCGGGTAGAGCAGGCGATTCCCCGGCAGTGGAGAGAGGGGAAAACACAAAACCGGGAGGCGGATAACTTAGCGGCAGTGGATTTCGGCAGCGCGGGGTCCCCCACCTGGGGTACCGAGCCCGATGGCAAGCACATTCTTGGCCACAAAAGTGATGGCTTCGGGTGTCCTTCACGCTCACCAGGTACCAGATCCACGGACGTGACAATGTAACCTAGGACTCAGAAGACACCAAGTGAGAGTACCTTGACTCCGGGCCGTAAGCCCAACAGCAACTTGATTCCCCTGTAATCTGGCTAGCCTGACAACCAACCCAAAACCTCCAAGCCAATGTGCAAAGCACCCTTTGAGCAAGTCTTGCAAACCAATCTCCAGTCGTCGTAATGGTATCGTGGTCCCCCAAAGCCCAAGAAAACCGAACCCGTCATGGAAAATGAAGATAAGTTTTGACGCCCCACTACCCATTTCACACAAGACAGAAAAAAGGGATTTCAATCTTGACCCTACTCACACTCCCACCACAGCCTACGCCTGCCTGCCGTACTGTATCCCCAGCCCAACACGGCCGGGATCCCTCAGCCCGCCAACCTCCCGCAACTTCTTAGTCGGGCTCGTGACGCGGTCATGCGCCGTGTATCCGTCCCCGGCCTCGCCATGCTGCCCGCTAAACTTGCGCTTCCCCTGCGCCGAGGACGAGGACAGACCGCTCTTATTCAGCCCTCCAAAGAGCTTCGCCTGCAGCTTGGCGCTCCTATCCGCCGCCGCGGGGGTGCCGTCCCGAGAGCCCGCGACAGACGCAGCCACTTCGAAGCTCTCTCGCGGGTCCCGGCGGAGCATCTCCGAAGCCGCCTGGCTGGCCTGGCTCTCAAACACTTCCTCCTCCTCCTCCTCCCCTTCCTCGCCCGGCAGGCGCTGATGGGAGCCGCGGGAATGTTGAGGCCCGCGAGAGGCGAAAGACTGCAGCGCTTGGCGTGCGAGCTCCTGGTTGTCCTCGGCCGAGATTGTGCTCTCCCTGCTCTTGCGCCGCTCCCGGCTCGTAGGCGTAGCTGGCGTCTCCGGGACGTAGCGCGGGTGCCGCAGCACCGGTTCGGTTTGCGGGACGAGATCTATCGACGGGAGAAGCCCTCTGCTGCCCCCCTGATTACGGCCCATTGGGGTAGACGGCAGAGAGGACATGGACTGAACATTGCGTGTGTGCTTCAGCGGGACGCGAGCCGCCGGACGCTGGCCGGGGAGCGGAGTAGAGGGCGCGCTGTTGTTGTCTTGGCTAAGTGCCTGCAACAGGACGGCAAACCCTTCCTGGTGGTGGTCTCGGTGACTGTCTCGGTTCGCCGCCCTAAGAGTCTGTCGCGGGGTGCCCCGGTGCTGCTGAGGGCTTGTGGCTTGGACCTTGGGCGCCACCGCGCCATGGAACATACCCCCTGGGCTGCAGAGGATGCGGAAGTGGTCGCGATTCTCTCTAATGCGGTTCAGCAACATTTTCCGCTCGTCTGTCAAGCTCGAGATCTCGTCCTCCTTCTGCTGGATCACCTTCCGCGCCGCCTTGATCTTCTTGTGCAGGGCATCGTTCTCATCGAGTACCTGTTCATGCAACACCTTGAGCTGCAGGTATTTGACTTGTGTCAATTCGGATGCTGCGTTGATATCGCGGCGGGCTTGTCGTGCGCATTCGGCCTGTTGCAACGCCTCGACTTCCTTCTTGGTCATCTCGTGCTCGACTTCGGCGCGCTTCGTGTCCTCCTCGGCCCGGATGCTGAGCATGTTAAACTGCAGTTTGTGGTGGGCGGCCTCCATCTTGAGTCGCGCCTGCTCGGCCATGCACGCCTGGAGCATGACGCGGAGCTCTTCAACCGAGGCATCGGCAATTTGAGAAGGAGTTGGCGTAACGAGGTCGGTGGCGACGCTCTCTCGCTTGACGCCGTTGATACCCGTGGCTGGCGGCGAAAAGATGCCAGACCGTTGTGAGCTGAGGTAGGCGAGTGTATTGCCCGCAGCTGCGCTGACAGCGTTTGGGTACTGGGATGATGGAGGCGGGGTGAGGGATGACGGAATGACGGAGGGCGCTGCCCTGTCTTCACTGAGGTCGGCCCTGAACGACGAGCTAGGGTCTATTGGCGAGTTTGGGGCCTCGGTATCCGGCGGAATGCTGTGCTGCGACGAGCCCACAATCGAGTCGTCGTCGAGCGGCGTGGTTGGTTCGTCGATCAAGGCAGCCCGAGCATCGTCGGGCAGGTGATTGAGCACCTGAGCTGAAAGCTCCGAGTCCGGTGACATATTGGGATGAATTGACACCTAGATTATCGGTTGTATCGTGTGGATTAATGGGACAGTGAAATGGCCAGAAATTGGTGTTGAGCAGAGGTTTGGGTAGAGGTTGCTGCTGTTTGCGATTCGCCGATGACCGCCGTGCAATGCCGCTGGAACACGTCACTCCGCCTTTCGGTAGGTGGTAGAAGAGGGCAAACAGGGCCCCAGCAGCGGAGGCAGAAGATAGGGGATGAGGCCAGACCACGAGACGGACGCATCAAGCTCTCGAGCGTGGATCGTCAACAATGGAGAAGTTGATGAGGGCAATGCGGCGTGTTTGGCGGGAATTGTCAGTGCTCAGGTGGAGACGGGATTCCCAGCCTGCTCTCTATGATCGTTGCCCAGCCGATGAACGAAGGGTAGAGTTGGAAGTGGCTGGCCTGCCCCCTCCGCCAACCTTAACCGAAAGGGGTAAGTTAACCTTGCGCTAGTGGGGCATTTCCGCCCTCGCCACATCTCTGCCATCGAAATTCCCAACTGTGAAACACCTCAACACTGGCAGATGTCACAAACACTGGGCCTTGAATACCGTCCAGCTTGAAGACCGATCGATTTGTGGGTTTGTTGAACGCATCGCCTTGTGGATCGGGGAGCTCCAAGACTTTCACATTTGCAGCAACCTCTGGAATGCGAACTCTCCAACAACCCCACCGACCAGCAACTGTCATCGGTAGCTCTGCTGCGTTCAACACGTGCAGTCTGTTCTCACGGGACACCACACACTCACAACGCCCAACAAGACACTGGCATGGGAAAGGAAACCGATTCTCAAGTGGCAAGCAACCCTATCTATCTTATCATTACGCTCTAGAATCTACACCATAAGCAAACAACGCTCAAAAACGCACAAGCCTGCTCCCTCGCCTACTTCGTCACGGTCTCTTCCCACCCTGAGGAGGACCACCGAAAGGAGGACCGCCGAAAGGAGGACCACCGAAAGGAGAACCACCATGAGGAGGACCACCGAAAGGAGGACCACCGAAAGGAGGATGATCACCAAAAGGATGATCACCAGGAGGAGGTCCACCATGAGGGAACCCCTGGGCAGCAACACACTTATCCGTTGCATCGAAATAGTAAAAATAGGGGGGCGTGTAAGTGTCGTTCCCGTACACATCGCCCCCGTAGACGAGGTAGCTTTTGCTCACCGTCAGCGGAATCTTCTTGATCTGCGCCGCGTCGCCAACGACCCAGACGGTTTGCATGCCTGCCAAAGGTTATACTGGTCAGCCAACAGAACGACGCCGAGAAATGCATGATGACCAGCGAGACTCACCCATGATCATATGCTGCAGGATGTGGCAGTGTATCATCCACACGCCAGGCTGCGTCATGCGCGACCGCCACGCCCTCCAGCCGGCCGGCGCGCCCGGCGGCGCTGTGCCGTTGCCATACCTGTACAGCATGGTGGTGTCCCTCTTGACAGGCCTGAACTTGGTGGCGGCGAGCTTTGCATTGTTCGCCTCGGGGTCATACTTGCCCGGCCCGCTGCCGATATCGTAGATGTGCTGCCCGTGCGCGTGGAAGGGATGCGACTCGACGATGCCGAGCGCCCCCTCGAACTGCGAGCCCGTGTTCTGGAAGACAATCTCGAGAACTTCGTCCATCTTGGCGGGGAAGAGCCTGGTCACCGGGTCCTAGCCGAAGTTTTTGAGCGCCGCCTCGTAGTTGGGAATGGCGGCTTGGCCCCGCACATAGATGTCGACGAGGACCGGTGTGGTACGGACATCTTCGGTCCAGGTCATGTGGGCCAGCTCGTAGACCACGCGTCCGGTTTTAGGGTCAACCTTTTGCTCGGCATCGATGATGACGCGGCGTGTGACTTCCTCGGTGGAGGGAGCACGGTTCTCTTCAGGGCGAAGAGGCTGTAACGAGTACTCCAACCAGGTCGTTGTGTCGGCCGGGAGGGTGATGACTGGATTGGGTGGTGGCGGTGGAATGGGAAATTCGAGGGCGTACCGGAGCACGGCGTAGCCGCGATAGACGTTGGGGCGATCCCGTGTCTCGAACTGAAGGAAGTATGTGACCCTGCCGGCCTGGCGGAGCTCCTCGGCCGTCTTTGTCTTGAAGAGGACGTCAAACCGCTGGCCTCCGCCGAGCTGAATATGATCGGTCGTGACCGGGACATTGTATTCGCTCCCGTCGACCTGAAAAACGGTCAAGTTGTTGTGGTCCTCGAAGCCCATTGTTACAAAGGACAAGCCAGTCGCACCGATGAAGCGGAACCGGTAAGTCTTGCCCTCCTCGACATCAATGACCGGGAGCGTGCAGCCGACTGGAGGCTCGATCTGGTAATCGTTCACCCACGGATAGTCATCCTCGGATTCGTCCCACTCGTCGTGGCAGCCCTGGCACTGATTGGACTGGTCGAAGCGGCGGCTTCCAAAGTGGCCGTCGGCTTCGCCAACAGGGCCTTCGACGGCCGTTGCGTCCAAAGCAACGCCTCGCCCGTTCAGAAGAACGGCTTGTGTTTCGTGCGCATGGGGCGTCGTCGAGCGGAAGTCGGCGAGCAGCTCATCGTCAGTCTCCAGAAAGTGATCCGAGAACAGCAGGAAGCGCTCATCATCGTAGGGTAGTGGTGGGGGCCCGCAGTCGTCCACAACCAGCGGACCGAAGCAGCTCATGGCCTGCATATCGACGTGAGAATGGTAAAAGTAGGAACCCGCATCGCCAATCTCGGTGGCGATTTCGTAGTCGAAGAAGTGCCTGGGGGGGATGGGCCACTGTGAAGCCATGGGAGTCCCATCGGCGAAAGGGGCCATGCGCTGCGAGAGGCCATGCCAGTGCTGGTAATCCTCGTCAGTTCGCGTGTTGGCAGAGGGCTCCATGCGGGGATGACTTACCATGGTGACATTTTGATCATCCATGTCATTGTAGACCCTGATCCACGATCGAGTGCCGGGGAGCACGCGGATCGCTGGCCCGGGCGACGTTCCGTTGACCACCACGTCTTCCCGTGTCTCGCAGCCCGAAGGCACGTTGGCGATGGACACCCTGAGGACATGGTCTGGGATGACCCTGCCACTGTCCTCAACTTGTCCGGAATTGACAAGTCTGGAATTGACAGCGGAAGCGAGGCAGCCCCCAATGATAAAGGGGGTCAGTGTACCAAACTTCATGGTGGTGCAGTAAGCTTAATGAAACAAGTGAAGACTGATGAATATGTCGAGACGGCCAAACCAATAGGCAGAACTAATTCTGGGGATTGGTGGTATCGATGCTGGTTCTTGGTGGTGTTTGTTTGGGACAGGTTCCAGCGAGACTTGGGGATGGAAGCCTTTTGACCACCCGTGGGCCTGAAGCCCTTCCATTCCTTCCCCCCGGATAGCTGGCGGGGAAGCTGCCATTGCTACGGTCCGTTCTAGTCTCGACGTTCTCGGCAGGTCGCTGGGGGGCCCTCTGGACGGCTCCCGCTGTGCCGACGTTCGGTCTTGCGTCGCAACCCGGGAAGGCGTGCTTGCCCCTGCTTTCCACGGAAGGGCCCAGGACCGGCAGAACGGCCGAAGCGGCTCAACATTGTCGTCGTGCCTGCACTCCACTCGCAGGGCAATCGATATTCGGCCGTCGATTCCAAAGCCTGGTTCATGGATTAGACCTGCCGGTTCCTGGGAACTCTTGACGGAGGACGGGAATTCACGTCAGCATCTCCAGCAGTTCCCACGCCGAGGAGGGCTCGATATTACGAGGGCAGGCGCCTGGTGGAACACTGAAAGCCACAATTAACCGGGTCGGACTACAGCGGGAGTGCACGCTTCAAGCCGCCCAGATGCTCCGTGAGCTGCACACCTGGAACCAATTCGTTAGTGCCACATTTCGACAGCTTGACAGCTTGAGATTCCCAAGCAATATCTTAGAGCCAAGAATTCGGAGAGATGCAAGGGCCATTTCGGATAGGAGATGTCATGTTCTGCGCGTGCCTTCTGTCGCCATGCTGCTGCTTCAGTGAGGCGGCAACCACGACGTGTTCCTGCGTCAGGCATCCACATTGCGGCGCGATGGGCTGCGCTGTTCGGGAAGGAGTGCTGGGCGACACCAAATCCTTGCCCGGGAAGTTGTGAGAGCCGCCACCTCGGTGTCCGATAATAATGGCGTATTGGGTTTTGACTGTTTCGCACAAATGCAAAAGGCGAACGACCATGTCGAGGTTTGAACGCCGGAGAGATTCAGGTGACATGGTCATGAAATCGCAGATTCCCAGTCGTTGGTGTGGGCTGCAAGGGTTAGGGTTGCGTCTACATTCAGAAATGTCATCATCGAACCAGGGCAGTGAGAGTGTCCTGACTCAAACTTCCAAGTTCCAGGTTGCCAGTCCCGTTTCGTCGACTGAGTCGACGACTCGAGGGTCGCACACACAACTTGAACTTCACGATCTCGCTCATAACGCATTTCTTACCGTATCTTGACCCAGTTTCTCGAAATGCCTTGAAAAATTTCAAGACCACATATCTCCCCTCCCCGGAAATGCCATCAAACTCTCACTTTGGGCATCCACAGACCACAAACCTCATTGAATTCAGTGTGGCACATCCCATTCTCCGACACCCATACATGAGCAGCTTGGGGCACTCGATTTGCATCCAGCAAAGCTCGAGATCCAAAAATGGTCACAGATACCGTTCCCGAGCATGCAGCTCCCGGCGCCATACCTTCTCTCGCGCCCGAGGCCCCAGCGACTCTAACTGCAACCCAAGTGCATGCCCTCGTCGATATCCTCACTCACCACGAGACTTATGTAGAGGTTGAGCGCTTCAAAGACCCAGCAACCATTTCCGAGTATGGATACCCGTTCGCCCAGAATACGCCTGATCGCAAAGGCGCGCCATCATACGCCCCGGAATCGTCTGCCCCGTTGCTGGCCGGTGTTTTTCGATCCATTGTCCTACCATTCCCGGGCCTCCGCGACCTTCCTTCCGAGTTCTGGTATGTGAGGTTCCAGGGCATCCTGGAGAAGCTTGCCGAGGCAGAACTCTCTGAATCCTACGACAAGGGTGCTCTGGGTACTAGAAAGACTCTGGCCACCGCGGCGTCGGCTGTTCACGAGGTCGTATCAAGGGGAATTTTCGGTGGCATGGAGGACGATACAAGCAGAAACCTCGAGCGAGACTACGACAGGTCAAAGGCCGAAGACCTGGTAAGGGCATGGGAGGACGCTGTACACGAGCTCGTGTATGGAGACTTGATTGAGGAGCTTTTCGTTTGTGCCGCAGAGAAACAAAGTCTCGAAGAACACTCGCCAGGGGTACAAGCTGCCGCAGATTACATCATACTCCAGTGAGTGGTCCCTCGAGCAAGTGAGAGAAGGTTCATGGATGCTGATCAGCTACTAGCCTGGCTACTCTGGTGCACCATGTCTTCGTACTGTCACCCGAGGGCCCTTATCTGTTGAAGCTCCTGGAGGATGTGCACAAGCTGCTGCCATACTCGACGGTCAAGCAGACTCTTCGGATTGGGAACGCAGCAACCATGATCCAGGGCATTTTGAGAATTCTGCTGGCAAAGTTGGGCGTGGGTGCCATCTCAAACTGGGTTGGCCTGACACACAATGCCAACGATGGCATGAACCTGCTTCAGAGGTGCGGACCTGGCTGATTTTTTATCTGGGATGAGCCGCACTAACGCCCGTAGGATTATCTCCCTTGTCTTGTCATGGGACGCCCTGGAGTTTCGCCGGTCTGCCGACGCCATTGAAAAAGACAAAGGGGGTTCCAGCCCATGTAAGCAGCAGCTTTCTGCCATCAAAGACCACCTCTGCAAGCCGAGACACGACCACGAAGACATTCGGAGAGAGAGCACCCAGAGTGCCAAGTCCATTGTTGTCACCATTCTGGAGCGGTCGGATCCAATGCTGCTACGCTCCCTCTCAGAAGCACAACACACCCAGTGTTCCGAGTATCTCGCAGCGTTGCTCGAAGCCCGTGACCGCGACCAGATCTCTACCGTTCTCTGTCGCCAAAGTCCAGATTTCTTCACGCAAGCTATCAAAGATGCTGTCGCGAGCTTCGAGCCCATGATCCGGGCTATCCACGAACGAGTCGATCTCCGCGAGCACGTCTCGGCGGCAGAGAGCTTCATCACGGACTTGATCAGTGTCACTAAGGCTAAGAAGAGTTCTCTAACGTCCAGCAAAGGCGACACATCTGAGTTCGCTGCTCCTTCGGTCGAAGACTATGTTCTCCTTCTCCGGAACAACCGCCACCTCCTCTACAGCTGGCTCCATCAGGTTGCGAGCCAGTGTCCGGACATCAGAGACGAATTTTGTGGCTGGGCAAAGGAGACAATCAAGGTTTTTCGCCAACCCAGCAACCCTTCATCGAGACAAGAAGAACCACTCCAACCCGCTGTGCCCGATGGTAACGCCCATCGTTTTGGTGCAGCCCCGGGCTCCCTAAGCGCCCAGCTTCAGCAGCTCTTCAACGGCCTCCCCCCTGCAACCCAACAGCAGATATTCCCGGCAATCGACGCGCACGGAGCGTACCTCTCCCGGCTAAAAACCCTTTCCCTAGACCGTATGCAACGCATCCTGGACAACATGCCACCTGGTATCACCGCCACCATCGCCGCCGCCCCAACAGCATCCACGTCCTATCTCAGCGCCGCATACTGGTCAGGCCGCTCAACCCCGCGCTCGACCACCCCCAACCCTCCTCCCCCGCCAGTAGACGGAAAATCCACACCCGAACCCAAGTCTGCCAGATCCTACTCCGGGCCAGGCATATACCTGTCCCGCTGGCAGCAGCTCCTAGACTTCACCGTCATCGGCCCGGCCACTCTGCAGGGAGGCTCGTTGAGGACGGGGAGGGAGGTCAAGGGGATACTGGCGAGGGGCAAGACTGGGAGCGGTGGGGCAGGGGGCAAGGACAAGGAGGGGTGGGATTCGGGGGTGCTGAGGAAGATTGTCGAGGAGGAGGAGAGGGGGGCGGGTGTCGAGACGGCGATAGATGTGAGCTGTGTTGTGGAGGCGCTCGGAGGGGGGTTTAGGAAGTTGGTTGGGGAGATGGTGGTGGGGGGTTCGCCTCCGTCTTCGTCTTCGTCTTCGGGGAAGGGGAACGGGAAGGGGGATTGAGAGTTAGGATTTTTGGAGAAGGCTGGCGTGATGGGAGGGAGCATTAGATAGGAGGAAGTGATAGAGTGCATTGCTCATTGTTGTTTGTTGGTCGTCACAATAAGCCGTTCTGGCGTTGAATTGGAAATCTTGGGAGGTCCTTGGTGTTCCAGAGGATCCTTGTTAATATGTCATGACCTGGGGCGTGAATTCCTACCAGCCCTCCGCTCCTGTTTTGTGTTACAGGATTACTAGTAGCAGCACTCTGACGAATTGGGAGTTTGTGAAAGCTCAGAACAAGTGGCAAGTCTTGGCTTAGTGTGATCAAGTTCGCTGGACAGCATAGCACCGACAAGAGGCAGATTTCACGGGCACAGTCACGTAGGGTTAGTGAGGTTCTTGCTTCCATATTATTGACCCGGTCGAAAGAAAGTTAAGATTGCTAAGGTTCGACTGTTACTAGCTCCCCGCCAATGATCATGCGTGCCATCCCATCATCAACGAGAGAAAAAAAAAGAGTCGTAAAATCCATGTGCCGTCAAATGCCCACCCCCAGAACCACCCCCTCCCCCATCAGTGAACAAGATTGAGCCCAGACATTGTTTGTTGCCAGCGGCTGGGTGACGAGCGTAGCGATGGCCCCGCTTTCTGAGTGAGACTTGGAGAGAGGTTGGAATGATTGACTGGCGCTGTGCGCGGCTCGCGATGAGACGGCGAAAGGCGAAGGTGATTTAGCTGCAGCCGGAGCAAGAGCCTGAGACCCGTGTGTCAGCAGAAAGTGGTGCGTGGGGGAGGGGGTTGGACCAGATGGGTGGGGGAGACGAACAGCTAGAGCCGCAATTGCAGGCAGAGGCGGAACCGTTGCAACCGCAGCCGTTCATGTTGATAGTGTGTTGGGAGAGTTGGTGATGATTGTTTAGTTGAGCGTGGTTTGCGAGTGTCTTAAGAGACTTGAGTGATGGTTCGATGGTTTGCTTGGGTTGTGGAGGATGCCAGTGGAGGAGTTGTGTGCAAGAGTTGAGGAAGGACCGGGGCTTCTTATAGATGCTAAACCTCCGTTTACGCTCCTTGGCTGTTGCCGCCCGTGTTGTGAGCGTTTTGTGCCGAGTTGCGTTCTTTGTGCCTTCTTCAATCGGCCGGGTATCCACTCACGCAGAACTTAGCACTGGCAGCCCACGCTGCCACTCTCGATCGAGTTACAATCCGGTGACGCATCCAAAGGTGAATGTTGTCTTTGCTGAGCCAACGTGGCTTACAATGCATGCAGGAGGCGAGGGGCGGAAGCCAGACCCTGCAGCCGGCACAAACCACACGGTCAGGCTCGCCGAGCTCGCCTATCTTTTGACAGCTTCTCAACCAAAACTCGCCAGGAAGTCGAATGGGAATCCGATGCGGATCCGGGTCTCGGCGTCGGAGCTAGACCCACAATCGCCACCATCTAAGCCCTTCCATTGGCGTTCAGGTGACCAGGCCCCGCCGCTCAACGTAACGCGCAGCGCCTTGCGCTGTTTGTGCGTGAAGCTTATCCAGTCGTCTAAGTCTCCGGGCCGCCACACTCACTCGGCATCACTGGCTGTGTGATCACTCCGGCATGGATGTGCAGCTAATGATGTATTTTGGGGGATTCCCCGCGGAAGCCAGCAGCTGGCTGCCTACCTTAGTTCGCCCACCTAGGTAAGGTAGCATTCGTCGACCCTCTCACCCTCATCATCCGACTGATGATGAAAGCCCGGATTGATCAGCCCCGGCTTTTGGGCATCCATCCCGTTCTACGGGATTCTCCACTTCCGCCATGCAACGCCGCACTCACCTCCCCGCAGCGGCAGTGGCCTTGTGCCGTTCACCTGTGGTAACATTGGATGATGGCCGGTCCCGTCCATCAGCTGCCCTCCCCACCGCCGATACACCCCGGGCCCTTGGGCGAGCTAGCCAGGCTCGCCAGGGCACGTTACGTTCTCTCTCCCGTGCTTGACGGGAGTTTGAGTATCGGTTCTGTTTTCTTCAATTCAACTACCTCAAGGTACCTAGACATCGTCCACATCCCGTCGGGCTTCCCCACAGCTGGGGCCTAGAGTCTGCAACTTATGCTCTGCAGACCAGCGGGGGGCACAGTTGGTAGGCTTCAGGCCTCATAAGGGGCCGCCCAAACCACATTGCTACCTCTAGTTACGTGGCTCTTTCGGGATGGGACGGATGGAAGAACCTGGAAGGTAAGGTACTCTAGGTACTCACGGTAACTCAAACTTCAGGCAACAGCCTTGAAAGTTGAGGCGTCTCATTTCGAGTCTTGCTTGTGTCAAGAGGGCGGGATAGTACGTGTGATGCGACCGAAGGTGGCAAGCCACTCTTCATGTTGTTCGTTCTGGCTTTTTGTTCATCAGAGGTACGTTCTCATAGAAGTACTGGTTATCGCTGCTCAGCGTCGTTCTCTTTTGACTGACCGGAAAAATCCGTTGGATGGTTATCTGACACGCCTCCTCGATGAACCAGGGTTGGCTTCCATGGAGTCTCGTGGTCTCCGACTCGAGTTCCTGGCTTTCTCTGTATTACTTAGTCCACCCAGGGTCTCGAGCAAAGCGCAGCATTCACCCCCTATTATTGTAGTTGTCTCAACAACCCTGACGGATACAAACTCCGAGCAGTAGGCTCGTGTGGATATGCTTCCTACAACATCAGGATCATCACGCCATCCTCGACCCCCGACAACTCCCCGACAAATTTGCGAGCACAGAGATCGACGGCAAACCTCAGCCCCGAAAGTTCCACGGTGTTGGCCTCCAAATCCTCTACCGGCAGGCTTTTGTCTCTTGCTCCCTGCTCGGTATCATGTCTCTGCCACCGCCCCAGCGTCGGGCTGACCTCCATGTCCGCCTCGGGCGCCGGGCTCGCTTCCCTGCTAATTTCCTGCCTCCTAATGCCGACTCCCTCTGCCACCACAGGCAGGTAGGTTGCTTGCCCGGGAAACACCTGGTGCACCAACCCTTGCCAGGCCATTATTTGCATGATCTCTGGCATCGGCATCAAGCCCAGCCGTTGAACCGGTTAGCAACCGCAAATCCTCCTCCTTCCGAGCCTTCCCAAATGCAGCCGCAGGTGGAACGTTCCCCAGGTTCTCGAATCGATCTTCCAACGCACAGCGTACGGTCCGGAACTTGAGCAAAACGTGAAGCGAAACGCGACGCTGTCCGGCGCTCCTCATCCTTCCATCTCCTCCATTCTTGAGATCACCACCGATTTCTCCCATCTCAGACACACCCTCTGCGCCTTCAACGGACCCCGGCCCCGGGCCCGCCGCCGGGAAATGCATGTAATCCCTATCCAGAACCTCTCGAACCGGTAGCGTCGCCGTCATCGTTGCAGCGCTGAGCCCTTTCAAGTTCGTGTGCGGCCAGGGTGTAGTCGCCTCTTGTGTCCTCTTGATCAGGGCCGGCTAAACGGTCGGGTTCGGGGACGGTCACTGCGACCTGTATCGCGGGTGTCTGGACCTGTTCAAGTTAGGCTAGGGTTTCATCATGGGGGTCCGGCTGCGCGGATGCTAGCGCTTCCAAAGTCTTCTTGCGTGTTCGGGGTCGCTTGGGAAGATTACTCCTGGCTGCTGACTCTGCAGCCTTTCGTTTCGCGGCGCGGGCGGGCTGAATGCGAGTGGGTGTCTTGGAGTTGGATCGGGAAGGGGTAACAGTTGGTGGTGGTGGCGTCGGTGGTGCCTGGGATTGTGGGCTACTTGGAAACTGGTCTTGGAACAATGATCCTTCGCTGTTGAACTCGGGTGCTTGCTCGGCTGCATGTGGGCTGGTTGGTGCCTGCGACTGCTTCTGCTGATGACAGCACAGCTGATTAGAGCTCGACATGTCCTCAACTTGGAAGTCCCAGTAAGGGTAAAGCCACCAGAGCTTACGTACCTGTTTCGCTTTGTCCAGATGGAGCAGGCGGTTGGTTTTGGTTATGTACCAAGTTTTCGCTCGCTTGTAGAACTCGTCTTTGCTGTAGATGTCCCCCCTTATCAGCGCTGCGAGGTCCGAGTTATGTTTGGGGACATCCTCGGTGACATGAAGAGCATTGTCGATCTTTTCAATCTTTTTGCCGTCAAGCTCGCTTTTCAAGGTAACGGTTTCGTCGTGGTCCTCTCGCTTAGATGGCGGTTCGAGTTTGCAAGAGGATGACATGATGGTGCCGGGCTGTATCCGACGCGTGACGTGGGTCTTGTACATGTGAACAACAACACTGTTGATTTTACTTGAGAATTATTACGTGGCGAGGGGATAGCTAAAAAGTCATGCTCTACTCCAAATCGATTTAAAAATGGGATACCTCAGCTTTTAAGTTCTCGCTGGATGTGAATTCTGGGTCCAGCTGTTCTTTGTTCCTTAGTCCTTTGACATGCCTTCCAAGTCCAGTTTCGTGGCCATATCCGGCCGGCGCCAGGATTATTCATGACACAATCTTGAACAAAGCCTAAATCGTTGATTGAGTCAGCCTGATCCGAGAGTGGTGAAAGGGAGCTGGCCAATTGATATGAATTGTGACCGCAATCCTTCTGCTGGCCAAGGTTGAGGTGTATTAAGGGGTTCGCTCAGAACAGTTTCAACTAACAAGTTTCGGTTTCATGAACGCCGGGGCTAGAATGCCTTCAGCTTCAAGTTTATAGACCTCTGAGGGCGTGGTGCGTCCTCCGAGTCGAAGATTGACAATGCCCCTATGGCGTGATAGATCCCTTCCATGCTTGGCCTGCTGCACAAGCGCTCGGCGAAGGGACCCAAGGGAGATAAGGGTGCTAAAATCCAATGGCGGAAGAGCCCAGCAGTGGATTTCCGAGTTTGCCTCTGATATAGTCAGCGCCTCAGCATCTCGGTCGAACCCAAACCCGCTTTGCACATGTACTGCACCTTTTGCTTACGGGGACATCCCAGTCGATCCAAGTCTACCACCATCGCAGGTCGATGTGATAGACGATAGGTAAATTGACGATGAGTATAGCGAAATACTCTGGGTTCACCTGATGGTCTGAGGAGCAAGCTCGGGAGCACTGTCTCAAAGAATCTCACCAAAGGGCGTGTAAACCGGACAACACTACTTCATTGAGCTTTCAAGCCGTAAGCCGTGAGATCCTTCGGGAGGCGCCAACCGACTTTGGGATGAAAGTGCCCCCCAAAAATCAGCTCATGGGCTCAAGGTGACCAAGCAGGCCAAGGCCGGTTGGGTGATCTGAGCCGTCCTGATAGGCCGTCTCATCCCAAGCGACCGACAAATTCAACCCACGTTTGCCGGATACTCCGGTCCGCTAACGCTAAGGTAACATGGCTGCCCGAGCATGGGTGCATCATCATGTGCATCTCCCAACCGACTACAGCTTCGAACGTATGCCACTACGACTTGTCGCACTGTGGGCGCTACAACCACCGACTCGGTGGCCAATGGAATGAACTCTGCATCGCGGATGTTTGGCAGGCAGCCTTCAGGTTTTGCTGTTGTAAAGATGGTGGAGAGCAGAGACCGCATCCATGTGACACGGTTTAATTATCGTTTCGTCCATGGGTAAGTGTGAAAACCATCATTGAATTCTAGACATGTGTGGGGGTTGTATGCTGATTTGTGTCACATGTTGCCTCTTTCTACCTCAGGCTGGGTAGACAGGCAGACAGGGCAGGTATCGATATGAAATTGGGATCTGCGTAGTGCTCGAGTGCTACCGGTACCTGATGGTTTTCTGCCTGTCGATCCGGCGGCCCCTCGTAATTGGCCGCGCGTCAAGGCAGATGGCAATACATGTCTCGTTTCGGCGTGCAACACAGCGGAGGTTGATCGGATTGGACTAAATTTTCAGAAGGCAGCTGAGTCTTCGGGAATACGCATCTGGTGATGAGGTGGCGATGCACGTTACTCACACCCTGCTGCTAGCCTCGGACTAGTGACCTGGGAAGCCTGGGAAGCCCAAAGCATTCTTCCAGGTTGCTTGTCAGGCGGCACTTGGTCCGACCTAGTGAGCCACCGTTGGTACCAAGGCCTCATAAGACTGCGCCGTGCCGACTTGTTGTTGTTCCACCCGCCGAGTGAGTAAGCGGCGGACTCCGACCGGTTGCGCACAGGGTGAAACACTGACGGCCATTGAGAGACGAGGGCTGATTACGATCAACCGTTATGTTTCGAATATGACGGCGGTGCGGCTGCACACCGCTTGTGATGTGCAATAGGATGGGGTGCTCTCCAAAATGTAGAGGCACCCGAATTGATGAAGAAGCAGATGCTGACTGGAACGTGCCAACATCAAGCCTCGAGCTATCCGGATACAAGTTATGCAAACACAATTGATGAGAGCTGAAACGGAGCTGGGGTATTATGATAGTTGGTGGGGCGCAGAGAGATAGATCGAGGAATGGCCCAAAATGGTTTGCAGTCCTGTCGCTTGAAAAAGTCATGATGCAGAATCATGCATGGGGGAGACGACCATCTCTTATCTCCCGTTCCTTTATGACGATGTGATGCTCGCCCGGAGAAAGGAACCGAATCTCTACCAGACGAGAGTCTGAAGGAGCGTGATTATCCGAGGGAGGCACACTAATGATCCATGGTGGGCTCTCCAGTCTCGGCGGTCATGGATCGCATTTGGCCAAAATCCTTTCCTGTTACATGAGGCGCCAACGCCTCGTGTCCTTTGCTGGGTTCTGGACACGAAATCGATACCGAGGTCCGCCAAAACTTGGAGGGCCTGGACCAACAGCCTACGGCGCCGTCCATGCCAAGAACCAACTGCATTGTACCAGAGCATTCACAGAAAGCATTTGGATGTACGATTATCAAGTGGCTTTTGGGGCGGCCAGTTGCTTGTATTTCCATTACACAAACACTAGGGTGTCTGGAAGTCTCTACCACCACTCTCAGTACTCCTGTGGGCGAGCACGGCCTTAGCGCTAATTTGATACCTGACGCATGATCCCTGTCAGACATTCTCCCCCGAGTCACCCTGGTCCGAGGCCCCATTCGTTTCTCGCTAGTCCGCGCCAACCATCAGAACCGAGTCTTGTGCCGTCCCTTCCATTGGCGTTGGGGGCGCCCTTTGATACGTGACCTTCCATGTACAGCGTACTCTACAAAGTCCCGGACACAGCCGCCGACTACCCTGTACGCGACTTAACTGGTACGTGCCCCATCGCAAGCTAGGCGGTAGAGGAACCTGGATCTAGCTCGCATTCCGAGCCCCCTACTGGCGCCATTTTTCCTAAACCGAAAGTCCCCTGATAATAAGCAACGCCCAACAGGTGGGATCATTTCGACCACTCTGCGCGCAATTTCCACCCGAGTCCCTCTTGCCCCCTACCACAGTAGAGCTATGCTTGTCCCGTTCGTCCTTGCGTAGTCAACCTCCTTTCGCGCTCGCAAAGAGAGGCAGCGCGATTGACGCGGCGGAAATTGAGCTGCCGACATTTCTGCTACTGGCAGTTTTCTACATACGAATACAACGAGCAGCAAGGTAAGCATGCTCCACTTTCTCTTTCAAGTTCTAGTCATGGGATCCTTTGCACTTGCCTGAATCTGTTGCCACGCAAGCCGGAAGACGCAATCTTGACTGGCGACCCATCAATGCATCTCATTTCCGCTCTCACTGTCGCCCAAGCCTACTACTACCTTGCTTACCCTTTCATACGGCCAGCTCTGCTTCTTCCTTCCCGAAGCGCCGCCTCAGCACAACCTGGAAGCGTTACACAAATCAGCTTACAGTAGGTTCGTTTTGATTCCTTCCCTTCGAAGTTCGTTAAAGGTAAGGTATCATCTCGACGGGATTTCCCATCTGA
The DNA here is from genome assembly GCA_033575675.1 of Parathielavia hyrcaniae. Taxonomy (NCBI): domain Eukaryota; kingdom Fungi; phylum Ascomycota; class Sordariomycetes; order Sordariales; family Chaetomiaceae; genus Parathielavia; species Parathielavia hyrcaniae. The sequence goes on along the minus strand of MU863649.1, from coordinate 139,428 downwards.
ACCAACTCGAGCAGTCGAGCGGCGAAGGGACGAAGTGCCGCAATCAGACGTCGAGTGTGCCTGTGTACCTCTCGTTCTGAGGCGGTTTATTTTCGGCCGGTCAAAGATCTGCGATCTGACGTTTCATTCAATTTGCAACCTTCTCTCTAATCAACCCACTGCTAACATTGTGCTAGATCTAGCAGCCCTCAGCTCATCGCACCCTCACCACAAGTCTCAGATTTCACCATTCGACACGCGCTAGCCGATTGATGTGACGTCGGACTACCCATGATGGCGCCGCAGGGCCTGCTGCTCGAGACTGCTCGGGTCGAGGCTGCTCATGCCCGGCTCAAGGAGCTTTCGCGTCAGTTCCGCGCCCAAGAGGAAGAGGCGCGTGCAGAGCTGGACGAGAAGACGGCAGCCATCGACGCCGACGTCGAGAAGCGGATCGCCGAGATTGCTCAGCTGGATTCTTCTCTCCGCGAGAAGATTGAGGCGGTTCTGATCAAGACCAGATGCCTCGAGATTGAAGAGCTACGGCGGGCTCATCAAGAAGAGGCCGATGCGCGAAAGAAACTCTACGATGAGCAGAAGCGGCAGTACGACGAGGAAATCTTCTCGGCCATCACAGCCGCGATGAAGGCCGGAGTAAGTCTGGTTTTTGAGAGCACCTCGCGTTAACTCATGCTAATTCATGTCCCAGCACGCGCCGAGCCCCGGCCACCCTCCCATCTTGCCATCGCGACCATCAGAAGGCTCCCAAGCTCGCACCCCGGCTGCCGTTGCCTCTGGTCCAGCCAGCCTCGCAGAAACGGACTCTGTGCCGCCTCCTGCAAGCGACGTTGCATCGCAGCCCCAGCAGGTTGCATCTCCGTTTGCAATGCAAGCCCCTATAGAGACGGACCGAGACAGCCAAGCGATCCCGTCTCAGAGTCCCGACTCGAACAATGCCTCGCCGCCGCATAGCCTTTCGGAACATAGCCAAGAACCACCATTTCTATCTCGTCAACAGCCGGCAGCAGACACGGAGAGAATTGAAGACACCAGACCGTTTGCACAATCAGCAGCTCAGTCGGCCGCCAGCCCAACATCGCCTGCAAACGGCCATGAGACCTCTCCATCAGAGGCACTTCCGTCTCCTGGCCATCGAGACCAGCGGCCTGCTCCGCCAACGCTGGCGCCCAAGCCTGATCCAGTCCCCAAGCGCAAGGCTAACGGCGAGCCAAACGGCGAAACTCCCGCATCTTCTCCTGACCGCCACAAGCGCACCAAGTTTGAATGGGGCCATGGCGAGCGCCGGACGCCCACCAACCCGCCTCTCCCGTTTGCTCAGCAGGACGCTCCGGAGAGGACGGTCTCGTTCGAAGAGGTGTACGGTGGGCCTGGGCGGCCGGCGCCACACATGCACGTCATTGTTCAGTGGCCTCCAAAGAATGGGCATTACTACATCCTACGATGCGATGAACACGGGGTACACTTTGGCGAACACCCTCTCCGGGGTGCGGCTAAGCACCTTGCCAGCGCACAACACGGCTACATGTCCAAGGCGCACGCAACCGCCATCGAGACCCTGGGACACCGAGTCGTAGGCTGCACCGAGGAAATGGCCAACATGAACAACGAAGCCGTTGTGAGGGCGATGAAAGACGGCTCATACAAGATCTTCAACGCCAATAACCTCAGCCAGACAAAGCGCGCCGAGCTCGGTTATCCCCCTCTCGACCCCCTGGCTTCTCAGAAGGCTGCAATGTACCGAAAACCGACCGGGGGCGTCACGAGGCCTGTCTCTGGCAGGTTCTATGTTGGGAACTCCGGTGGAGAGGTGTACCCTGTCCTGATCCTCCCATGGATCCAAGTGTCGCCCGTTGGCCTGGTTGGCACGCTGGCCGACACAGGCCTTTTCCGCAAGACCACAGACGATGGCAGACTCCTAGCTGTGCCCAAGCTGCCCAAGTGCTATGTCTATTTCGAAGTCGCAGGCCGTATCATCGGTATCCAGGGCTGGGCGAAGGGGTATGAGGATGGCGGTCCGCTCGAGAGGAAGCGCGAATTTCCGGTCTTGTGCGCCGACAGCCCCAATTGGTAAGTCGGATGAAGAATCTACCTCTGCCGCTTACACTGTGTTAATCGAAACAGCGGAGCTTGGACAGTGGGATGGATCAAGGCAGCACATCTATCCATTCTCGACTTTGACGATCCCTCGTCGCAAAACATCCCTTACTTCGCAGCGGCTCGGGATTACTTTCTTCACCGGGTCCGGCAACCGCCGAATGTTGTAGACGACGCGGCACGAGGCACGCCTCAATATCTCAGGCACCCCGCGTTACGAGGAGGGCTCCGGAACATTGCACCAGCCGGAGGGGACGACGTCGAGATGAGGGATGCTGAGTATGTGCACTACCGCGGTCATGGAGGTGAATCCGATCAGGACATCGCCAATCCAGCCATGTCCCACTTCAACAACCGCGCTGGACACCCAGACGTCGACAGCCGACGCACGAGCGTTTCCAACAGGGACGAGCACTACAACGGGCCATGGGCTAGAGAGGGGGCTGATGTCGAGTCAACGGCAGCGTCCATGCATCCTGCCCAGTTGATCGCTGCCCAAGCACTGAACCTCCAGTCGCCGGCGCGGAGCGGGTTCAGGGCGATCAACACTGCCGGAGCGGCCAACGGAAGTAACTCGCAGAGCCCGCGTGCGAGCGTCGAGCCGGTGCCCAGAGGGAGCTTGGCATCAAGTGTCCCAGCAAGTCACAGGCGCGTATGGAAGATCCATGCTCGCAGCAGCCGGCAGCCTAGCAACCAAACCAGTCCGTCCCCTTCGATAGTGTTGCCCGAACGGCCGGCCGATGCAAGCAATTCGACAAGCGGCGCTCCCAGCCAGCTTCCGGGTGATGTCAAGAAATTCAGCCCGGCTAGCTTGCAGAACATTGTGCAAGACTTCCCGGCCCCAACTGCTGGATCGTCGCGGGTCGGTTCCCAATCGCCCAACCCAGCTCCAGCTAGACGTCCGCTCCCGTCTGGCCCAGGCATGCGCAACGGGTCCCCTCCACGGCCAGCATTGATATCGGCGGTAAACACGGATCGAGCTGGCTCTGCACCAGTGCAGCTGCCCCACATGAAAGACCCCGTGGCGGAGGAGATACGGCGTGGTGGCAGTGCCTCGGCTGTCCCGGGCTCCAGCAGACATGCCACACCCCAGCCATCCACCGCGGCAGCCGCGGCGACAGCGACTGCTGCCCCGAATGGAGGAATACAATCAGCCCCGCCATCGGTACATCCGTCGGTCTCGACACCAGGGTTAAGAAGGGAGCCGCCACCGCCGCCGATTCAAGTCCCGCCGCCAGCCACGGCCTTCACACCCATGTCGCGGCTCAACGCCAGCCCCCTAGCCACGCCGGCCACGAGCACGACCAACACGCGCGCCAATTCGCCGGCGCTTCCGCAACACCAATCCAAAACAGGCACGCCCATCGTGACCGGCTTTCCCAGGCCCGACACTCCGACACTCACGCCGACGCTGTCGCAGCCAACCCCGGGCGCCTTCCTCCCGACCATGGACGTGTTCGACCTCGCGGGCGTCATGGAAGGCAGCACCGAGGTGTTCCGTTCCACCACGCCGGGCACCTACCTCCGGCTCATCGATGACCACCAGAGCGGGGTGTTTACGACGCCTTCGGACGCGCCGGTGGCGCTCCGGATTGAGCCCAAGAGGGTGGAGAAGGTTGAGAGGGTGTCGGCGCAGGGCGGGGCGGTCTGTGTCGTTGCGATCACGTATCGTGCGGAGCCGGGCCAAGACGGCGAGCGGCGGAAGCAGACGCTCGTGCTGGAGAAGGCGCGGTCCACGGCGAGCGGCATGCAGTACGGCCTTGTGCACGCGCGGAGGTTGTGCCGCAGGCTGCGGGAGTGGAACCCGGAGATTGAGCTGCCGAGTCCGGGGAATGAGTAAGTGCCTCTGTCCGGTCCTCTTCTGTTTTGCAGCAGACCTGACCCTTTGGTAGCTTGGATTCGGTTCAGTGGCGGTTCAGCACTCAAAGTCCAGCTGCGGCTCCGACTTCGACCTCGGCGGGCGTGGTCGAGCAAGAGGCGACGACGTAAGAGCACACGGAGGACGCCTGTCGTATGTGGTCACGACATTCACGGGGCATACTGCTTTTTTTCTTCTTGTGTCTGCCAGGGTTATTCTTTGGGTGTAAGCGGGCCTTTGGGGATGTACATTTTCTTCTTTGATTGCCACGACCGCCGTCGCGTTTCTTTTGTCTTTTGGAGAAAGGAAACGAGGAGGGGGGTGGCGGCAGACACCGTCCATGATACCCACTGCCCTGGCAGATTATATTCTGCGTAAACTTGGCGAGCTCTGGGACTGAGGACTTGGGACAGTCTTCTGGCGCTGCGCTGATCCTTGGTCTGGGTCGGGCTTGAGGAACCAGCTTAGATTTTTGCTTATTTCCTTGCACTCTTAGCGGTGCTCTCACATCTGATTATTCTCGTCTTATTGACAGTTTGGTTGATAAATAATGGTTCCTCAGAAAAATGGTGCGATTGGGGCTACTGCCATAAACAGGTACTGTATGTGTACACTAGAGCAGAGTCTATACATGCACTGTTTAATGGGAATTCTGAGAAGCGAGTCCATGGAAGACGGACTGCAAGCGTCCAACGTCAGACATTCCAGGTTGTTGATGAATGATGGGGGCGCTGAGATTTGCATGTGATTGTCGAGCCTCGTGCCACAGGCCCGCAGTGGCCTCAACAGCGGGGGTCGGCCCAGACTTCAACGCTGATTAGCCCTTGCCTGATTGGGGCCGGCATGGACATCGGACCTGAGATTGGGAACTGCGTTTCCATCCTCCGTGCCGTTCCTCTTTCCCTTTGTTCTCAATCCTCCTGCGTGTATCTTCTCCTGTTGCATCTGAAAAAGCACATACCTGCCTCAGGTCACTATCGGGAGTGTTTGCATTCGTCGGGAGTAACCAGCAAGTCGGCATTTTGTCTCTGGTCCGAGGTTGCCGCCACTTGTCTACCTATCGCGCGGGCGCCTCTTCCAGTGGTCACTGAGACAACAAGCCTATGACGTGCGAGACGGTTTGCGCTACTCGAGTCTCGGAGCACATGGACCAGACCCGACACCCTGCACAGGTCGGGGAGCCAAGTTGATGGCTGCATTTGTGAGTCTATTTCTCTATGCGGTCATCATCGCTTCTCGCGGAAGCTCAAATTTCTTTCCATCCTCTGTTTGTCGCGGGAGGACTTGGAGCGCTCAGCAATTCGGAACTTGCCTCATTGGTTTGGCGATCCCTGGATTGGCGCAACGGTCAATCACCCGTCGTTTTTCGCGTTCAACTCCGGGCAGTGCAACCAGAATTCACCGAACAAGAATAAACCTGGCGGCATCACCCCCAAGAACCACTGCGCGGGATCAGTACACTGCGCTATCTACCGAGCATGCCATGACCCGAGATTCGGACGCCTAAGCTGACAAGTGCATCCCAATCCCCCCTTGCAGGAACCGTGGTTTGAGCACATGTCGACGCCTCGCACGCAACGCGGCGACCCCTTGGACTCGTCCTCCGTCCAACACCCGTCCACCCCCTCGCGCAACGATGGCGGCGCCGTCTCGTCCATGCTCTCGAGCGCCCAGCCTCCGACTTATGCCTCCTTCTCCCCCGCGACCCTGAGCTCGACCGCGCCGAGCGCCACCTCGGCGGCCAAGAGGAGCACCATCCTCGTCCACCAAAAGTCGCCGCTGCTGCTCGCCACGCCGCCCCAGATTACACGCGCACTGGCGTACAGCCACCCGTTCCTCCTACCGCTAAACAGGTGTGTCGGGCTGCTGACATGGACGACGGGCGACCCGTGGGAGAGCTTCCTGCTTCTCACGGCGTTCTGGGCAGCGGTGCTCTACGGCGACGTCGTGGTGCGGCTGGCGGGGCCGCTGGTTTTGGTCTTGGTCTTGATCGGGGGCATGTACGGCCGCCGCTTCAGTCCGTTGAGCAGCAGCGGATGGAGTGAGCCGGGGCTTGGCGCCGGAGACGGCACCAGCTCTTCGGCCGAAGCGAAGGGTGCCAAGCCTGTTCGGAAGACGAAGAATCTGGCGGTCGATGGAATGCCCGAGAAGCACGGCAAGGCAGGGAACGGTACAGCAGGGACGGGAGGTGGCGCCGGTGGCCATACAAGAAACCAGGGGTCAATATCCGAGGCTACCAATACGCGGCATCAGAAGACACTGGACGAGATTGTCGAGACACTGAGGGAGTTCACGGCGCGGTGCAATATTCTGCTGGAACCGCTGCTCGAGCTGACCGACTTTCTCAGCACCCAACGCACCCCGACGTCGGCGACCACCCGGCCGGCACTCACGACGTTGTTTGTCCGCATCCTCCTGTGCATACCCTTCTGGATCCTGCTCACACTTCCGCCCCTCCGAATCATCACCGCCCGCCGCGTCATCCTCATCTTGGGCACCATCCTCCTGACGTGGCATGCCCGCGTCATCCGGGTGACCCGCGCCATCCTCTGGCGCAGCCGCACCATCCGGCGGGCCCTAGCGCTCGTCACAGGCCTGCAATTCGAGGGTCTGGTTGGACCCCAGCCCGCTGCACCGAATGCAGCAGGAACGGGCTCGGCGGCAAGTAGTGTTGCTGCCCCCTCGTCGGAGACTAAGCCACCACCTTCACCGCGAGAATCCGAGCTGACCAAAGCTCTCCGCCGGTCCCGCGGCGACCGCGGAACGGGCGTGCGCTTCACCTTTATCATCTACGAGAACCAGCGGCGCTGGATCGGCCTGGGCTGGACGACCAGCCTGTTTGGCTACGAGCGGCCTGCCTGGACCGACGAGCACAACAATGCCGTGCCGCCGCGCAGCGAATTTGAGCTGCCCGAGGTGGAGGACGGGAGTAACATGCGCTGGCGGTGGGTTGACGGGTCGAGGTGGAGGGTGGACGGGGTGCCAGATGACGCGGTCAAGACGGGTGAGGATGGTGGGGAGTGGGATTATGACGGGCCTGGGGGGGCGATGGGGTGGGTGTATTATGATAACAAGGTACGTTCTCCTGCTCCATTCCATTTGTGTTTGAGACACAAGTGTTTTATTGACTCCGTGACAGTGGCGTGACGGCCGCAGAGGCCAAGACGGCTGGGCCCGCTGGACGCGACGGAGGAAATGGTACCGCGACGCCGAACTCGTCGAGGCAGACGACGCCGTCGAAGAGGAAGAAGAAGCCGCCGCCTTCGCCAACGGCACTGCTGCCAACCGCCAGGGCCAATCCAAAACCCCGACCCCCACCCCGGCAGCAGCAGCAGCCCCGAGACCGCCGCCGGGACTCACACCCACCCCCGCCGTGCCCACAGTCGACCTGGCCCCCAGCTCCCCAGACCTCGCCTTGTCCACCCCGTCATCCTCCTCCCTCCCTCTACAGCACCACCACCACCCTCTCGACAGCACCAACCGGGACAGGGACCGGGAACGAGAGGAAGAGCTTGATACGGCCTCGATCCTGTCGACGTCGAGCCGATCCACCCGCTTCAGGCCGCCTGGGATGAGACGGCGCGTCACGGACGCGTCGCAGCGGAGCGCCACTGCCCGCAGCAGCAGGAGGGCGAGTGTGGCGGCTAGCAGCGAGGACGATGCTGCGATGCTGGGGCCGCAGGCGAGGATGGCGCTGCAGGAGACGGGGGCGGATGGGGGGGG